>PVIY010036344.1:7208-25645 GCA_004026745.1 Myrmecophaga tridactyla
CCTGTCCGCGTGGGTGCGCGGCACCGCGCGTGGGGAGGACGCAGCTGGCTTCCGGGATGGTCCTAAGTCCAACAGTGGAGAGTCTCCCTATCCCCCGGCCAGAGCCGGGCATGACAAGGTACCAGGGACGTTGCTGAGGCACAAGCAGGGGGCAGATCCATGGGTACAGACCCGGCCCACCTGGCGGACCCAGAGGGCGAGGCAGTGCGGGCCGAATACTGGTTCTGGGTGACCACCGGGGGGCGAGGCGGGCGAGTTGTGCCTGCTTCGCTGTGCTTTCTGCGCGTGGAGGACAGGACAGGCGTCCCCATCGACCCCTCCACCTAGAGGCGATAGCGCCGGGAGGGGGCAGCTACAGGGTGGGCTCCACTTCACCGAAAAGATCAGGAACCAGGCCTCAGCCAATCAGGGCGAGGCACCCCGGAGCAAGGCGATTGGTTCAGGGCCAGCGCGTGACCGCCCAGTGTCCCGCTTCCAGCGGGGACCCCTGGGAGAACACCCGGGACCGCTTTCCACCCCTCACCCCCCACCCCCCACCCCACTCCGGCCCCATGCATTCCCCGGGGCGCGCAGAGTCTCGCTGTTCCACTCCCAGCCTCACCGCAGCCGCTCTATACTCTTCATTTTTCATTCATTCATTTAATAAAAATCTTTGCGTCAGGTGCTGGGGGTCCACGCCCGAACAACACAAAGACGCTCGGACCTTGAGAGGACCTAGGCCAGAAGGACGCCCTTGGGAGCACTCGGGGACTGCTGGGTGCCCCAGGACGCTGCCACCTCCGGGCCTGTGCTCTCGCTGTGCTGACTCTGCCCCGCCCCCCTGGCCGACCTGTGCTCCCTCCTCTTGGTTAACTTCTCAAACCTCCCTTCCTGAAGCAGCACCCACCCCTCTAGCCTACCCGGGTCCACTTGAACATATTTCTCTCTCCCCGCCCTTCTTCTCCACAGATGTTAGCATACCTTTAATTTTGGGCCATAGACTCTTCACTGGGTCATGAAATCCATTTTTAGGGGACAGCAGCATTTTCCTTCCTTTCTGTAAGGGTGTCATATGATAACATGCACCCATGTTAACTTCTATGAGTTTGGGCCAATTTGTATAACTGTGTAACCCCCACACTCATGATATTCCATCACCCCAAAACATTCCTTGATGCCCCTTCCTAATCAGTCCCCCAGGCACCCACCGATCCACCCTCTGACACTGTGGGTTCATCCTGCCTGCTCTAGAACCTCATGTAAATAGAGTCACACAGGGTGTTCTCCTTGCACAAGAATGCGCCCTCAGAATCATGTCGTGCAATGCAGCCATGGAGGGGTGCGGGCAACGGTAGTTGGATTTCATTCCCTAAAATGTTTTAAACATTTGACCGTACGTTGCTGTTCTTCATGTTTTGTTCATGCATCTTCACTCTGGCACAGAGGGATCCTGGATGCAAGGACGAGCACACAGAACAGATCTGAATCCACACAAAACGGATCTGAAGCCACACAGAGTGGATCAGCCGGGGAGCTACTCCAGCTCACCATGCGGGCAGCTGCACACTGGGCCCATATTCACAGACCCGAAGTTCATAGACATAGATGCTCAACTCTTTACCCTGGAGAATATACTCCTACTAGGAAGGGGAGATATGCATGGCTAACAGGTGGGGGCCACACTTCCTGTAGGATGATTATAGATTTATCATAGTTAAGGGAAAGAAATAACAAGAAGCCAGAAGAGAAGCCTTGGCCAAGGCTGGGTGGATCTCCTGCACAAGCTTCGGTGTCCTCTGTTCGTGGAGTCAGAAGTAGCTCACTCCTGGCACCCTGCCTGTGTACTCATCATGGATGCTTGTGGGAGCTTTGAGTGTCCTGAGTTTTTATGAGGTCTCATTATGCAGGTCTGCTTGATTGAACCACGCAGCATTCCTTGTTACAAATATACCATGTTGGTTTATACGTTCACCAGTTAGAGGTTTGGGTTGTTTCCAGTTTGGGTTGATTATGAATAAAGCAACCAGCATTCTAAAAAATTAAACAAAAGACTATAGTATTTGATAAGGGTAAGTAGTATTTCACAAACTTGTCTTGTTTCTGTTTTTGAGTAGGCACAGATTGGGTTGCTGGATAGAATGTAAAAGCCCTCCTGCGGCCACTGGGAACACAGGGTTGAGGAACCCTGTCTCCCAGGTTGGGGGCATGTAGAGGGTCCCAAACAACTAAGTAGGCCTTGCTCTGGGTGAGGACAGGAGTGGGGAGGATGGTGTGGGTCCCTCCACTGTCTCTGAACTCTGCCATCCTTCTAGTCTTTGTATTCAGCAGCCTGCCTCCCCACCCACCCTGGGCCACCACTCCCTCCCTTGCTAGGTCCCAAACTCTGGTAGGGGGAGGTGAGGAGGGCTTCAGGGAGGACACCTCCACCTTCTAGGCTCTGGAAATATGCCTGTGCCCATAGCAGGCTCCCCAAGGGAACAGCACCTGGAGGGAGTGGGCAATTTGGCCCATCCCAGGACTGCAGGGGCTGCTAGGGATGGGAGGCAAGGGTGAGAAGGTTGCTGCTTCACAGCCCTCCTAGGGGGAGGCTGCCATGCCCATCATTGGGATGAGGAAACTGAAGCTTGGAGCCCAGGTGTGCAGCCCCACAGGAGGTGTGCTAGAGCACAGGGGTGGCTCAGACCCTAAAATCCTTACCCCCATCCATCCACCCCATTTCATGTTTGGTTCAGGCAGACTTTCCTTCACAGCTCAGTCCACATACCCCTCTTCTGGGAGGGCCCTTAGCTCCTCTCTCTATCCCCTTAGCTGTCTCCTGCCTCCTCTCCTGTGACAGGTGTATGGTCATCACCCCATTTTTCAGGCAAGAAAACTGAGGCCCAGAGAGCTTATGCTAGTTGCCCAAGGCCACACAGGGAGTAAGTGGCAAATCCAGAATCACCCAACTGCTGTGCTCCAGGCAGGGTATTAGCCAGTGCCCAGCTATGGCCCTGTGCCCTTGGAGGTGGCCAGGCACCCCCAGAAATCCCTTCCTCCCCCCCACCTCTCACTACCATTCCTCTCCTGGCCCTCCTTTCCCCCCAAGTCCACACAGGCCACACATCTCCCAGCTTGTGACAAGTGTCCCCAGCCAGACCCAGACTCCCAGGTCCTGTTTCTCCCTCCAGAAGGGGCAAAAGAAAGCTTGGCAGGGTATACAGAGGTGTGCCACCTGCGGTAGGATTGGGAGGGCAAAATCCTGCCTCCAAACCAACTGCTGTAGCCAGAGCCTGGGACAGAATGGGGCCTCCCTGAACAGGGGCCATGCATAGGAATAAGGAGGTTTCCTGGCTGTCTTCACATGGGATGGGCTCCTGGGTGGGAGGCCAAGTGAGTAAAGAGGGTGCAAACCGGGGGTACACAGAGAGAGAGAGAGGCCAGAAGGACAGACATCAATGGGTCTGCAAGGACAGCCAGACAGGCTAACACTGGTTGCTTCAGAGGGCAGTGCTTTTCCAAGACATCTCCTGCCTGCTATGTTTTTAACAGAAAAGTATTTATTACTCTGATAAGAAGTTATACAAAAAACATACTGAATCAAAACAAAACAAAACAAGACCTGGTGCAGCCTTCATTACTTAATGTTTATAGAATTGGGAGGATTCCCATGAGGATGGATCCCACCCTGGGCCTGCGCTTCCTCAATTTTCCAATGGGGGAATCCAACTCCCTGTCCTTCAACCTTCCCAAATCCTCCAGCCCGGGTTGCTCCCAGAGCTCCAGGCTTCCCAGTCTCCAGGGTGTTACCATATTCTCCCATGGAAGCTCTGATTACCATATTCCCTTATGTATGTGCCTGTTCTAGTGTTCCCAGGGGCCGGTGTCCCTCCCAGGACTGCTACTTTGGAATGGAAAACCCCCTTCCCAAGTCACCCCAGGGTAAGCCAAAGCTAAGGATTGTCAGGGTCCCTGGGAACCTCAGTGTTCCCTCTGGAGGATGCTTCTCCTCCCCTTTGTTTCTTTCTCAATTAATGTGTTTTTATACAACTAAGACAATAGTCTGCAATGCATGCACATGGTATGTGCAGAATTTTAAAAGACAGCTAGGCCTAAAATGAAAAGCAGCAGGACCCTCTCCACCTGCCCCGTCCCCCAGTCTTTCTCCCCAGCAGCACCACTTTCAACTGTTTTGGCTGCTGCTTCTGATGTTCATAAATAATATGCTTGCACTGCTGCTATTTGCTTTATCAATTTTTATTGTGGTAACCTATATATAACATAAGATTTCCCATTTTAACCATTTTGAAGTGTACCCTTCTGCGGTATTAATTATACTCCCAATATTGTGCCGCCATCAACATCACTTATTACCAAAGCTCTTCCATCCCCCCAAATAAAAACTACCTGCATTAAGCTTTAACTCCCCATTTCCCCTCCCGCTGCCCCTGGTAAACTGTAATCTACTTTCTGTCTCTAGGAAGTTGCATATCTTAGCAACGGCAAGTGAGATCAGACAGTATCTGTCCTTTTTTGCCAGGCTTATTTCACTCAACATGAGGTCTTCAAGGTCATTCAAAGAGAGTTTAGCTTCTTGCACCCCAACCTTCAACACTTGCCCTGACCACCTCTCACTGCTGACATATAACAATTTTTGGTTAAACCAATATTTAGTTGTCCCAACACAGTGTAAACATTGTTGGCTGCTGAGCCAAGTAATATAATGCACTCTGATTATATTTCCTTTTTGATATAACTTTTAGTTTTTCCTTAAGTTAATAATTACCTTTGTACCCCATAGTGTTCATGTCCTGTCACAGCTCCTCCCCTTGAGTGTGGGCATGACCTGTGACTAACACTAACCAAGAAAATATGACAAAGGTGACAGAATATATGGCAAGGGTGACATGAGATTGTAGGGCCCATGTTGCTGGAGCCTCTTGCTCCCTGGCTGGCTTGGAAGAAGCAAGCGCTGGAATGGAGGCAGCTGGTGTCAAGTGAGCCCCGGCAAGGAGCCATCTGTGGCCTCTAGGAGCTGAGTGCAGGTGCCAGAGGCAGCAAGAAACTGAGGACTTCAGTCCTTCAGCAGCCAGGAATTGAATTCTGTCAACTTCAGTGAGCCTGGAAGTGGGGCCTTCCCCAGCTTTGGATGAGATGGCAGTCCCACTTGACATCTTGACCACAGTCCTATAAGACCCTGACCAGAGGTCCAGAAAGTTGTACCCAGACTCCTGACCCAAAGAAACTGATAACAAATGTGTGTTATTTGAGGCTGCTATGTTTGGGTGGTAATTTGTTATACAGCAATAGGTAATCGCTCTATCTAGCTTTTTTTGTACCCATTTCTAATTTTCTCCAGTGCCACAACAATCTCTCAATAGTATTTTCTATGCATTACGTAGTCTGTCCCCACAACTTCCCCACAATTTTCCTCCTCCTGCAACAATCCCTGCTGGTTGCTCTCTAGGCCTACACCCCAGTTTCTGTTGGCCTGAGTTTTCCCTTCACCTCTCTCTTGGGTTGGATTCCTGTTTTCTGGATCCTGAGTCTGTCTCTTTCTTGGTTTCCACCTTCATTTTGCTAGGGAACATCTTCCAGTAGCTTTCTGAGAAAGGGTGCATGGGAGATGGATTTTTGGAATCCTTGTGCACCTGATAAAGACTTTATCCCTATCTCATGTTTGATGACAGCTTGGCTAGCTATCGATTCCTAGTTGAGTTATCAGGCATCAAACAGCTTTTCTGCTGGGTGTATTGGTCAGCTTTGTTAAGATATGCTGCAGTTACATGGTAAATCATATTTTAAAACTTTAACTTATGTGTGAGACTAAAGAAAAAAAGTTTATTTGGTACAAAATTTATATTTTGACTAGTGCATTTCCTAATATAACTTATATGGACAGGTTAATTGAACACCATAAATACATGGAACCTTGAATAGGGCATGAGATTCTGTAGGTTTGTCCAGACTGATGCCCTGATAAATCCCAGAGGGATTTGAACAGTGAATAAAAAAGTATTTGCACAGTCCCCTTGGGGGAATGGCGAGAAAGGGGGAAAATTCAACTTCCCCATTTGGAGAACTCCTGATATTCTCCCTAGCAGTGGGGACAACCGAATCAATAGGCTGACAATCCTCAATCTTGGGGGTTGTTCATATCAAACTCATCCTCGCAAAAGACAGACTAGGTCTATTAAAATTAGGCATAAGAGTCACCCCCAGAGAATCTCTTTTGTTGCTCAGATGTGGCCTCTCTCTCAGCCAACACAACGAGCAAACTCACTGCCCTCCCCCTCTCCACATGGGACATGACTCCCAGGGGTATAAACCTCCCTGGCAATGTGGGACAGAAATCCTAGAATGAGCTGGGACTCAGCATCAAGGGATTGAGAAAATCTTCTCGACCAAAAGGGGAAAGAGAGAAATGAGATGAAATAAATTGTCAGTGGCTGAGAGATTTCAAACAGTTGAGAGGTTATCCTGGAGGTTATTCTTACACATTTTATAGATATCCCCTTTTCAGTTTAAGGTATATTAGAAAGGCTAGAGGGAAGTGCCTGAAACTGTAGAGCTGTGTGCCGGTAGCCATGTTTCTTGAAGATGAATGTATAATGATATAGCTTTCACAATGTGACTATGTAATTATGATTGTCTGATGCTCCTTTTAACTACGATATTGACAGATGGGTAAAACATATGGATTTAAAAAAATGAAAATAAATTTAAAAAATACTGTAACATTTAAAATTTTCTTCATAGTATTTATCATTATCAGGCAACATAGTGTAGTGGCTAATAACACAAACTCTGAAGTAAATTACCTGGATTTGAAACTTGGCTGTACCACCTTAATGGTTGTTGAACTTGAGTAAGTGATTTAGCCTCTGAGTTTATTTAATAGGGATGATAATATTACCTACCTCACAGGGTTACTGTAAGGATGAAATTAGTTAATGCATTTATAATGTTTCAAATTGCTACCATAGCTCCAGTTCACTCTTTTTTTTCCGCATGGGCAGGCACCAAGAATCGAACCCAGGTCTCCAGTGTGGTAGGCAAGAATTCTGCCTGCTGAGCCACTGTGGCCCACCCTCCAGTTCACTCTTGAGGTCCAATTATATCCTGGAAACACTCTTGTGTCCTTATTTTAAATTCCCTTTTCTTGAAGAAAGAAAGAAGAAAGGAAGAAAGGAAGGAAGGAAGGAAGGAAGGAAGGAAGGAAGGAAGGAAGGAAGGAAGGAAGGAAGGAAGGAAGGAAGGAAGGAAGAAAGAAAGGAAGAAAGAAAGAAAAGATATGCTGCAGTAACAAACAATTCCCAAATCTTAGGCGCTTACAACAGTAAAGGTTTATTTCTTCCTCAAGTTATATGGTATTCGCAGGTCACTGCAGCTCTGTTCCATGTGTCTTTTTCATTTGGAGACCCAGACTAAAGAAGCAGCCTCCACAAAGGACATGCTTTTCTTGTGGCAGGGGGAAAAGAGCAATGGTGGAACCATAAAGTGGCTCTTCAAGTTTTCACTTGCAAGAATGGAATGTCACTTCCATTCTTTCCATTGGCCAAAGAAGTCACACAGCCAAATATGAGCAACTGGGAAACTTACTGTGGTCCTGCCATTTGATCTCCAGAAAAAAGCCCTCCAGTCTCCTACCTGAGGGATAAACACTTGGTCCTGATATTCTAGGGGCAGGACAGGGAAGAGCTGAGAGGCTACTCTTCAGGGTATAGACATTCAGTCAAGCCCTGTCGGGACTGGTGGAGAGGAGTGAATGGACTTGCTCGACAGAGTTCACAGATGAGCATGAACCCCCATCACCTTTGCCATATACTATTGGCAGAAGGATTTTGGGGTATATTAGTTTTCTATGCTGTGTAACAAATCACAAAAATGTAGCAGCTTAAAATAACACACACATTTTATCTCTCAGTTTCCATGGGTTAGAAGTCTGGCTTAGGTGGGTCCTCTATTTAGGTTCTCACAAGGTTGCAAGCACAATGCCCTCACTGCCTGCTCATCTGGAGGCTCAAATGGGGAGGACTCTGCTTCCAAGCTCATTCTGGTTGTGGCAGAATGGATTCCCTTGTGGCTGTATGACCAAGGGTGCTGGCTTTTTGCTGGCTGGAGGCTGGAGGCTAATTTAGTTCCTAGAGGTTACCTGCAGTTCCTTGCCAGGCGGGCTTCCTCAGCACAGCTGCTGGCTTCGTCAAGCTCACAGGAGAATCTCTCCATCCAGTCTGCTAAGACGGAATCTGCAGTAATGGAAAGCATTGCCGCCCATCACCTTTGCCGTATTCTATTGGTTAGAAGGAAGTGCAGTTACATATATGATGATGCAATAACAACTGAAAGTAGCAGTAAGAACTGATACCTATTTATTGAACACTAACTAGATTCCAAGCACTGTGCTGAAAAAAGAAAAAAAAAAAGTCAGCCCCAGCCCCTATTGCACTAGAGGGGAGGGGATTTTTAGACAAAGGTGTGGACACCAGGAGGTGGAAATCATTGGGGTCACCTTCAGGCCTGCCCGCCACAGGGGCTATAAGCATTCTGTGGACAGACTCTCACCTTAACCTACCCCTGCCACCCACAGGTGGGATGAGACCCCACCTAGCCCCGACACCTAGATCTCACCCCACCAGGTTTTGCTTGCACGTGGGTGCTTTTCACAGTCACCCCAGGGAGACACATCAGAGGCTGCTTCCTCCTCTCCACGAAGGCAGGTCCTGCACTCTGGCCAGTTTTCTTTCTCCCTAAAATGTATAGGACCCCTCCTCCATGGTTGTCTTCTCTTCCTTGCTTTTGCCATCAGTTTAATGAAGCTCCGTGTTCTAGTCTGCTAGCTGCAGGAATGCCATATACCAGAAACGGAATGGCTTTTAAAAAGGGGAATTTAATAAGTTGTTAGTTTATACTTCTGAGGCCGAGAAAATATCCCAATTACAACAAGTCTATAGAAATGTCCAATCTGAGGCATCCAGGGAAAGATACCTTGGTTCAAGAAGGCCGATGAAGTTCAGGGTTTCTCTCTCAAGTGAGAAGGCACATGGCAAACACAGTCACAGTTTCTCTCTCGGCTGGAAGGACACATGGTGAGCAAGGCGTCATCTGCTAGCTTTCTCTCCTGGCTTCCTGTTTCATGAAGCTCCCCGGGAGGCATTTTCCTTCTTCATCTCCAAAGGTCGCTGGTTGTGGGTTCTCTGCTCCTGTGCCTATGTCGTTCTTCTCTGCTCTCTCTGAATCTCTTTCTCCAAAATGTTTCCCCTTTTATAGGACTCCAGTAAACCAGTCAAGACCCACCCAGATGGGTGGAGACATGCCTCTACCTCATCCAGTTTAACAATCACTCTTGATTAAATCACATCTCCAGAGAGATGATCTAATTACAGTTTCAAACATACAGTGCTGAATAGGGATTAGAAGAAGTGGTTGCCTTTACAAAACGGGATTAGGATTAAAACATGGCTTTTCTAGGATACATACATCATTTCAAACCGGCAAACTCCCAGAGAAAGTTAAACACCTGGTCAATTTTCCATATTTAGCCACCCCCTCTGTCTGACTAGCTAACACTTCTCCATTTCACAGTGCCTCAGCTTCAATGCAGCATTCCCTGCCTCCTCCACTACCTACCTCTCCCACCTAGCCCCACCCAAACACAGGGACCTCTGACTCTTCCCTGCCTGCAACCTTAGCAGCCTCATACAGAGAAACAACAGACTCCGCTGTGGGCTTTACACTCCAACATTTTGATTTAGGGGTTTCCCGGGCACACTGTGCTTTCTCCTGCCTCTGTGCCTTTGCACATGCTGTTCCCTCTCTCCGGAACTCATTCTCCTGCCATCCTGCCTCCTGGCCTATCTCCTTGGTAATTCCTACTTAAGCCTGGGAAGCCTTCCTTGACTGGTACAGGCAGAAGTCCTGCTCTCTGCTCTGCCCACCCCATTATAGACAGTATCTTACTGCAGCCTACAAACATCTGCAAAATGGGTATTACACCCATCTCCCCTGACCTCTGTCCAAAGCCAGGCCACGGTGAGAAGGCATCATCTTGTTGCATGATAAAGAAAGGAATTTTGTCTTCCCAAGTTGGCTGAGCCCTGGGCAGGCACGAAGATCACAGGAATCTACTAAAATGCCTATAGGCCACAGCACACCCAGCTGC
This sequence comes from Myrmecophaga tridactyla, assembly GCA_004026745.1. NCBI lineage: Eukaryota > Metazoa > Chordata > Mammalia > Pilosa > Myrmecophagidae > Myrmecophaga > Myrmecophaga tridactyla. The sequence goes on from PVIY010036344.1 coordinate 17,326, forward strand.
ACCCTCCCCAGCCCCCACTTGCTGTTCTTAGAGGGAGTCCTCGCATGGATGCTTTCCCCTCACCCCTTCTTTGTGATGTCTAAACTGGCTCAGGGAGAGAGGGTCTCAAGGTCACCGCAGGAGTCTCCAGTGATGTCCCTAATAACCCCCTGTGCTTGATCCACTGCCCACAGCTCTGTGGCACAGGTCACCCCAGTACCATGCAATCGGTGGGTCCCTCAGGACCCTCCCCAACTATCTCAGAGAAGCCCGTAAAATGAATGAGGGCATATGGAAAGTGCGGATGGCAATACCCACTCTGCAGGTGAAAGTAAACCAGGTAAAAATAAGCTGAGTCCTCTGGGTGTTTAGAGTTAGGTGGGAATTTAGGACTCTAAACAGCCTGAAGCCAAAAAGCCAAACAGACAAGTCCAGTGTGGAGCCGGCCTCAGGCCTATCTCTTTGCAGGTCGATTCCACCCCCATCCTCAGGTGGCCACAACTCACACCCTCCCCTCCTAATGGTGCCCCAGGAGCCTCAGGCCTGTGTCTTCTTAGTGAACAGGGCCAGTGCCCATCCCTAAACCAATTGGGGGATATGCTGGTCACCAGGCCTGGGAACTGAGAGGACCATGTCCACTCAGATGGAGGGCACCAATCCTCCTGGAAAACTGGGATGCTCTTATACAAGGAATGGGGGTGGAAGCTGGGCAGAGAACCCCTCAGGTGACCCTGCACTAAAGCCTCCTCTCCTAGCCCTCTCAGGCCACCGGGTCTGGTCCCTCCTGTACAAGTGGGGAGACGAAGGTACTGCAGGATGCTCCACTCCACTGCTGTGGGGAGTTGAAGAAAGGAGCTGGTCCAGTGTGCGAGGCCCCCTGAAAAGGACTCGCTCCTGACTGCCTGAAGGAAAAGCTTCCCGAGGAAAGGGGTCTTCCCAGAGCTGGGACCCCAAGAACGGGGAGGGCTGCCCATGCCCAGGAAGGAAAAGCAGGTCTGGTTAAGGCCTCATGTGCCATCATAGATGGGTTAGCAATCTTCCTCCCCAAAAGGCCCCAGAGGGCGGGTGGAGGGAGGTGACGGGGACTCGCCCGAGAGTGGGGCGGCAAGGAGAGGCCGGGGCTTGAAAATCAATCGGATTAATTCTCCCGGATCAGGGCTCGAGATCAGGGGTCCGGGACAGGGTTCAAAGGCCTCTGCCGTAATCTCCGTTTGGCTGGGGGGTGGAGTGGAGGTGGGAAGGGCGGCTGGCCCCAGACCTCCAGCGCACGCGCAGTGGGCTGGGGGAGCCGCTTTCCCGCCGGCCCCCTGAGGCGCGGTGCCTGGAACCCACAGGCGCGCGACCCCATGGACACACACCCCTCAGCCAGCCCGGAGGCATTTTGAGCCGCCGCTCAGATCCGGAGCTGCGCAGTGCGCAGGGCCGCCCCCAGGCCCAGCAGCGGCGAGTTCAGCCACGCGGCACTTCCTTACCGAGCTATACGGTAGAGCCCCGCTAAAGTGGGGGCTCGGCGGGCGCCCGCAGGTCGGGCTCAGTAGTCCCCTGGGCACCCCGGCTCTTCGCTGAGCCCCGACCTCACTTGCCTCACCGGGAAGGGAAGGGCAATAGAACACCTGGCTGGCAAGGGACTTGGGGAGCTCCAGGCCCGCGTTTTGTGTGTGTCCCCGCAGCCGCTAGGCCGCCTCCTGGGTGGAGCTCCGCCCACGGACAACTTTCTTGTGGGTTTGGCATAAGTTTCTGGGCTTTTGCCAATGACCGCGCGCTCCTGGTAGCGTGGGACAGTAAGACTCCCTCCCACTGGCCCGGAAGCCCAGGCCAGCGCGCCGCGACCCGGCGCCGGGGATGCGGGTGGGAGAGCGCGGACAGCCCCGCCCCTCCCCCGCCCCAACTCCGGGACAGCCATGTGCAACCCCGCTCCGCGTGCCCGCAGGGGTAGGGGGCACCGGGTGCCCGCGGCCTCTTGGATCTCACGCAGCCTCCTGTTCCTGGTAGCTCCGCGCATAGGCTCTCCTGCGGGGCCGCCCCGGCCGCGTTTTGGGGGATGGGGGGGCGTGGCTGTTTCCCGGGCGCGGGAATGGCCAAGAGCATCTCGCCAGGTGAGGGAGCACGGGGGCTGGGCTGGCGCGGGGGGGACGAGGAGGACCAGCCGGCAGCACCTTTTTCCGATCCTACCAGGGAGGAAAGATTCGCCTCCAGACATGACTGGGGAAACAGGCTCGGGGAGACAAGGTCGCTTTCTCAAGCTGAGCAAGTGGGCCTGGAGCTGAAACACGAAGGATAGGAAAGTCCTGGGGGTGAGGAGAAGGGAGGAAGGGCGAATTAGACCGGGAAGCGGGGATCCCGTTCGGAAATGGGCGCGGAGGCTGGGGAGGGAGGTGGAGGCCCGGGAAAGCAGGTGGGGCGCGGTGAGGAGGCCCGGCACGCGGGCGCCCCGCTGCGCGAGGGGCAGGGCGCTCAGCTACAGCTTAGCTGACCTCTGAGAAGTTGGAGGGCTGGAGGGGATCCGGATCCCAGAGAGATTTTGAGGCTGGTGGGAAGGCACCGGGAGTGGAACTGGGCTGGACAATGGCCTTGGCTAGGACCTGTGGCTCCTAGATCCGGGGAGGTCGGTTTGGGGAGAACCCAAATATCTGCATTTGTTGGGGAGCTGGATTCTTGTGGCTTTTTCTGCTCAAACTCCTCATCTTCACCCTTAGAAGGACAGGTAATGGTTAGGAGGCTCCCTGGAGGAGGCTCGTGGCAGTGTGAGAGCCCAGCACCACGGGTGAGCTGCTCCAAGAAGGACGCCAGCTCCCAGGGCAGCTGGGGCAGGGGAAGCTGAGGGCAGAGGACAGCAGGTAGGGCATTGGGCAAACAGGTTGGACCGGCTGGGTATGGGGGGCACAGTCTCTGGGTGGGGCAACCATGACATGCTCCTGACTCGCTGCCCTGGGGCTGGGGACCTGGGAGGCCACATCCGGGGTGTCAGCCTGGGCTGGGTCTGGGCCAGCCCAGGACAGAGCCCCAGGGAAGGGTGTGTGTGCTAGTTTGAAGCTGTTAGGTGCCCCAGCAAAGCCATGGTTTTTTTTTATCCTGAGCCAATCTTGTGGGTCAGCTGTGTTCTGTTAATCCTGATTCAGTATTGTAGGGTGGGATCTCTTGATTCTATTGTTTCCATGAAAATTGACCCACCCTGCTGTGGGCATGGCCTTTTGACTAGATGGACATGTGACCCTGCCGGTTGAGGTGGGCCTTGATGCATTTCCTGACGTCCTTTAATGGGAAACATTTTGGAGAAATCTTAGAGCTAGAGTGACAGGAGACCAGACCTTTGGAGATACAGAAAGAAAACACCCCGGGGAAGCTGTTTGAAACCAGAAGCCAAAGGAGCAGCAGACGCCAGCCACGTGCCTTCCCAGCTGACAGAGGTGTTCTGAACCCATTGGTGTTTCTTGAGTCAAGGTATTTTTTCCTGGATGCCTGAGTTTGGACATTTTTACAGCTTTAGAACTATAAACTTGTAACAATAAATTCCCTTTTTCAAAGCCATTCTATTTCTGGTATATTGCATTTAAAAAAAATTTTTTTTAAAAAATATGGAACGCTTCACGAATTTGCGTGTCATCCTTGCGCAGGGGCCATGCTAATCTTCTCTGTATCGTTCCAATTCTAGTACACGTGCCACCGAAGCAAGCACGGTATATTGCATTTTGGCAGCTTTAACAAACTAAAACAGGGGACTTCCCCAGCCCCCCCAAATAGAAACTTTCACTCCCCTTAGCCTTTATTCCTGGCCCGCCTCAACCACTGAACTGGATCCCACTAGCAGCCTTCTGTCCCCAGTGCCTTCCCAGAGCCAGTTGCTCCCAAGAGAATTCCACACTGCTACCAGCACCCTGCCTTGTGGGCCCCGCCCCCCATGCTGCCTTCTGACCCCTCCAACACCAGGGACTCCCTCCCCAAGACTTCTGCTTAGTCAGCCAGAGGAGCCAGCCCATGCCCAGCCTCAGGGCACACAATCATGGGTACTTAGGTTATGCCCCAGGCCAGACTGTGGGGCTGTAGCCCAGTGTCTTTGGCCAGTATCATGCAGAGGCCCTGGGAGGGGGCCACCCTGATTGTGGCATCAACTGATAACTCCTGGGGGTGAGCTCCCTCCACAGGGTTCAGCAACACTCCCCTAACCCCAATCCTGGGCTCCCTGGTACCAGCCTTGACCCCGCATTCTGGGGCACTTCAGACCCAGGTCTCCACTACCATAGTGGGCATAGCATCCACCCCTCATGGCCACCTCATGGCTCCTCAGGCCTACATGCTCACCCCAACTTCCTCTTTGGGCTCAAACCCATGTGGATTTGAATTCTCACTGGCTCACCCGCCGACCAGCTGTGGGATCAGGGACAAGCTAAGTTCCCTCTGCCTCAGTCTCCCATCTGTATATTGAGGATAGCAGGAGGGCCAACAGCCTAGGAGAGCTGTGGCATGTAGTAAGAGTTCAAGTTCTGTGCCTAATTCTGTGCAAAGACCCCTTAGCCAGCTCTGTTAGGACTTGTCGCTGGGAGCCTGCGGATGTAACCTCCAAGCTGGCGCCCAAGGATCCATGCTTCCTGGCACTCATGCCCTGCGGGTCCCTTCCCTTAGAGTTGGGCAGAACTTAATGACACTTTAATAAAGTACAGCAAAAGTGATGGATCAGGCTACAAGACTGGTGCTGTTTTGGGCTATCTTGCTTTCTTCCTCTGGCCCATGTGGCAAGGAACTAGGCTGTCAATGGCAGGTGAGCCAGCTCCAGCTGCAAGATGCCTGTTGTTTCCCTACCCCCTTCCCACCCCCTGTTGGCTTGATTGCAACCTGTGAGACCCTGAACCATTGCCACCTGCTAAGCCACTTCTGGACTTCTGACCTGGCAAAACTGTGAGAAAATAAATGTGGGTTGCTTTCAGTGGCTGAGTTTGGGGGCGATTTGTTAGGCAGCAATAGATAGCTAGTAAAGAGGTTGATTGAAAAGTCATTTAGAGAATTCTAAATGAAGGATTCAGCCATGCTTAAGACATGTGGCTTAGTACATGTATTCATTGGCCAAGGCCTTTCTACACATGCTGGGCCGCCAGCTGGAGCGTGCCCAGCTCTTTCAGATGAAAAACCCTCATGATGCAGAGTCTGTGGTGGCCCATTCCCCTTCTGGGAGAACTTGCAGATGCGTGGGGAACAGCCCAGTACACATCCTTCCAGGATTTTCTACTCTCCCTACCCCATCCTTACAATCATCTCATCTACACCTAATTTAATAGCAAATTTTTAAATTAATTCCTTTTAACAAATCTTTCCAAAGCATTAACTTAGTTTTCCAGGGCGTAGGAGCTCTTTTTTTTTTTCTTTTGCATGTATATTTCAGCTGTCTGCACACTATTTCATTGAAGGGCTCACTCATATGCATAAGTTCAACAGGTAGAAAGAGGTCAGGAAACAAAGCTCCTGCCTCTGAGTGAGCATGGTGGAGCTCAGGGTAGGCTTGGAACAGCCCCTTTCAGGTTTCCTTATCTGGGTGCAGGAGCCCCAGGGTCTACACTTGGACCTCAGAGGTCCCAGGAGCCCCTTTTTTTGATATGGATAGGCACCTGTGTGTTTTGGAAAGGATAGGTAATATCATTCAGCCTTTTTCCCCATGTGCTTTACAGAGGGTCTGGAGTGTCTCAATGCAGTGAGCTGGCTAAACGCAACTGAGTTAAGAAAGATTCTGCTGAATTGTTTAATTATCTACAGGTATTATGGCCTTTCGAGGGTCTTGTACCTCTCAGTTACACCTCACTCACCAGAGGCCATTTCTGTCAATCAAGCCCCCACCGACTTCCGGGTCAAGATGGTGGCTTAACAATGTGCGCATTTTAGTTCGTCTTCCAGAACAACTACTAAATAACCAGAAACAGAACAGAACAGCTCCTGGGGCCACATCAGTGACCAGACACACAGCGTACCCCAGTCTGGACCAGCTGGACTGGGTGTGAGCCCCCCCCCCAGAACCATGAGTTCCCAAAGCTGCAGCAGCCGGCGCCCCTCCCCCACAGGCTGCTTCCCAGAGGGGAAAGGAAAGGAGTTTACCAGCAGCAGGGACTGGGCACAATCAAACGCGAATTGTGGAATTAATTTAAAAATTCTGACTACTAAAAATAGGCCCCCAGCTTAGGTGAACCTGATCAAAAGGGAGGTTCCTTATTTTGCCCTGGCACCAAGGGGGCAGGGCTGACAGAAAAAGGGGGAAAAAAGGAAACAGAGGTTTTTGTGCTGTGTTTCTACAAAGGCTTGACTGCCTTTGGATATAGCAGCAGGACTTCTCAGGCTGCAACTGACCCAGGCATAGGCAGAAGTGAGCTCTTTTGGGGGCTTGTCTGGAGCCTGTGCCTTCCCCAGGGGAGGGGTGAAGACCAACTCAGGTGGAATCCCTCCCTCAAGAAATTCAGACACCAGGGCTTGGTAATTTGAAGCCATTAAAACCAGCCTTCAACCTCTCATCTGTCTCCACCACGCCCCCAGCAGGGAGAGTCCACCAAAGTTAAAGGTACCACATCATCTTACGCTGGTGGGACCTGCAGACAGACAAGCACCATATACTGGGCAGGATAAGAAAAACAGAGTCCAGAGACATCACAGGAAAGTCTTTCAATCTGCTGGGTCTCACCCTCAGGGAAAACCGACGCAGGACCTCTTTCCTCCTGACAGGAGGCCAGTTTGGTCTGGGAAAATCTGGCTGGGGTCTATAATATCTAAGTAGACCCTTCTCAGTGGGGGGGGGGGGGAGGCACCACACAAGCAGAGCAAGAAACAAGAAAACAAGAACTGAAAAATTCTCCTCTGTTAAACAAAACTTAAGCTAGGGGTCCAGATAAAGCTGAACTGAATGTCAAAGAACAGATAGACAACAAATTCACCCAGCAAGAAAACCCTAGGTAAAAGAAATGCAAGTAATCTCCAGAATAAACTAATTAAGGTAATTAAATGCCTAGACGCCAGCAAAAAATAACAAATCACACTAGGAAAATTGAAGATATGGCCCAGTCAAAGGAACAAACCAACAATTCAGATGACATACAGGAGCTGAAACAATTAATTCAGAATGCATGAACAGACATGGAAAACCTCATCAAAAACCAAATCAATGAATTGAGGGAGGATATAAAGAAGGCAAGGAATGAACAAAAAGAAGAAATTGAAAGTTTGAAAAAACAAATCACAGAACTTATGGGAATGAAAGGCAAGGTAGAAGAGATGAAAAGAACAAAGGAAACCTACAATGGTAGATTTCGAGAGACAGAACATAGGATTTCTAAACTGGAGGACGGAACATCTGAAATCTGCCAAGAAAAATAAAATATAGGGGGAAAAATGGAAAAATATGAGCAGGGACTCAAGGAATTGAAAGACAATATGAAGTGCACGAATATACGTGTTGTGGGTGTCCCAGAAGGAGAAGAGGAGGGAAAAGGAGGAGAAAAACTAATGGAGGAAATTATCACTGAAAATTTCCCAACTCTTATGAGAGACTTAAAATTACAGATCCAAGAAGTGCAGCGTACCCCAAAGAGAATAGATCCAAGTAGACATATTCCAAGACATTTACTAATCAGAATGTCAGAGGTCAAAGAGAAAGACAGAATCTTTTTTTAAAATTTATTTATTAATTAAAAAAATAAAGAAACAAAATAAAACAACATACATAATCAGTAATTCACAATATCATCACTTAGTTGCATATTCATCATTTCTTAGAACATTTGCATTAATTCAGAAAAAGAAATAAAACGAACACAGGAAAGAAAAAAAAAAGATTATACCTACCATACCCCTTACCCCTTGCTTTCATTGATCACTAGCATTTAAACTAAATTTATTTTAGCATTTGTTCCCTCTATTATTTATTTTTATTCCATATGTTCTACTCCTTTGTTGACAAGGTAGATAAAAGGAGCATCAGACACAAGGTTTTCACAATCACACAGTCACATTGTGACAGCTGTATCATTATTCAATCATCCTCAAGAAACATGGCTACTGGAACACAGCTCTACATTTTCAGGCAGTTCCCTCCAACCTCTCCATTACATCCCGAATAAAAAGATGATATCTACTTGATGCATAAGAATAACCTCCAGGATAACCTCTCGACTCTGTTTGGAATCTCTCAGCCATTGACACTTTGGAAAGACAGAATCTTGAAAGCAGCAAGAGAAAAGCAATCCATCACATACAAGGGAAGCCCAGTAAGACTATGCGCAGATCTCTCAGCAGAAACCATGGAGGCAAGAAGACAGTGGGATGATATATTTAAATTATTAAAAGAGAAAAACTGCCAACCAAGAATTCTATA
>PVIY010036345.1:0-25537 GCA_004026745.1 Myrmecophaga tridactyla
GTCTCATGTACTTTGGAGCTCCTTCATTGGGAGTATACACATTTGTGATTGTTATATCTTCTTGGTGAACTGACCCTTTAATTAATATATATTGTCCTTCTTTGTCTCATGATTTCTTTACGTTTAAAGTCTATTTTCTTCGAAGTTAGTATAGCTACTCCTGCTTTCTTTTGGTTACAACTTGTGTGGAAAATCTTTTTCTGTCCTTCCACTTTCAATCTATTTGTATCCTTGTGTCTAAGATGAGTCTCTTGTACGCAGCATAAAGCTGGATTGTGTCTCTTAATCCATTCTGCCAATCTGTATCTTTTAATTGGTAAATTTAGTCTGTTAACCTTCAAAGTTATTACTGAAAAGGCATTTCTTGATTCTACCATATTAGCTTTTAAATTTTATTTTCAGATCTATATATTCTTTTCCCTCTATCTGTTTTTATCCTTTAAGTACCCTTACTGGTAATCTTCAATTCTGTGCCCTCCTCCAGACCTCCCTCTCCTTTTTTTTTTTTCACCCGCAGAACTCCATTTAGTATTTCTTGTAGGGCCAGTCTCTTTTTGCCAGATTCTTTCAGCACTTCTTTGTCTGTGAAAACTTTAATCTCTCCCTCAATTTTGTAGGACAGTTTGGCTAGGTACAGAATTCTTGGCTGGAAGTCTTTCTCTTTCAAGATCTTGACTCTATCATACTGCTGCCTTCTTGCCTCCAGGGTGCTAGTTGAGTAGTCTGAACTCAGTCTTATTTGATTTCCCTTGTATGTAGTAGATTGTTTTTCTCTTGCTGCATTCAGGATTTTTCTGCTTCTCTTCAACATTTGACAGACCAACATTTGGTATGTGCCTTGCAGAAGGCCTATTTTGATTTATTCTGTTTGGATTTCTTTGGGCTTCTTTGATTTGTATATTTATGTCATTTATGAGGGTTGCAAAGTTGCCCCCATTATATTCTCAACTATGCTTCCTAGCCCTTTAATCTTCTTCTGGGAGACCAATGAAGTCAATTATCCTGTCCTCTATATCACTTATTCTTTCTTCTTTCTCTTCAAATCTGGTGTTGTGTGCCTCTAGTATGTTTTTTATTTCTCAACGGAGTCTTTAATCTCCATGATTTCTGCTATTTTTCTATTTATTCTTTCAAATTCCTCTTTGTGCTCTTCTACTGTCTTCTTGATCTCGTTTATTCGTTTGCAATCCCACTTATTTTATTAAGTAGAATTGTATGAATATTTTTGATTAGTTTTTCCAACGTCTGTGTCTCCTCTGGTGTTTTAATTTGTTCATTAGGCAGGGCTATATCTGTCTGCATTGTGATATGCTTTATGAGCTTCTGCTGTCTTTGTGGCATGTAAATACCTTGATTGATTTACTTTGGGAATTGATTTCTTTCAGTAGTCTAAGGCCTTGTGTTTGTGGGATGGTTGTACAGCAGGAAGCAGGACACAGGTTGGCACACTCAGCACAGTGAGTTGTTTCAGGGCAGATATGGGCACAGGTTGGGGATGTTATGCTGATGGTTGTGAACGTGGGTACCCAGCAGTCAGGGAGGATGTGGCTGTGCTGGTGTACCAGTCTGCGGGTGCATAACCCTGGTGTGCACTGGTGTAAGGCACAGTGCCCTTTGTGTGCATGCGTAGAGGTGTGGTAGCAGATCAGTGTTATGCCTTCGTGAATTGGGGGCAGATGTGACCTGGCTGTGCAGGTCAGCACTTTCCCAGAGCTGGGATGTAAGGCTGAGGGCTCTGCGCATGCATGGTTCTAGGCCTGCTGTAAAGTGAGGTTCGCAGAGCTGAACAATGTGATTGGGAGTTCGTGAGCTTGTGTGGGCCTGGGAGTGAGTAAACGAATGCACTGAGCTCTGGGGTGGTGAGGTGAGGCTGTGCGACACTGTGGGCAGGGGCTGGGGGTAGCCTAGGTATGGCAGTTAGTGCTCACAACCTTTATGCCCTGGCAGCAGCCTGGAGGGAACAGGGACAGGAAAGTAGTGCTTGGAAGGGGTGCAGGAGAGGTTGGTTTGGCTGCGCTTGGGGTGGGTGTATGGGGCAGTTATGTGCACTGGTGGCAGGTGCAGCGGGGGTGCCTGGAGTGTGGGGAATGGGAGTAGGTTGTGGGGTTCATGTGCATGTGGTGTGAGGTGAGTCGCCAGTCACGGGGCTGCACTGGTGAGGGTAGTGTGTCCAAGGAATGTGGCTTGGCTTACTTCCTTGTCCTCTGTTCTCGTCCGTGAACTCCAGTGGGCTCCGCGCCTTCATGCCAGGCTCCAGCTTTCTACCTCTGAGTTTCTCGACCTCTGCAACCAGGGTTGCCCCATGTGGTGCTGAAAACTCTCCCAGGTCAGCCACACTCCCGAGTCACCAACTCAGTCGCCCTCCTGTCCCTTCTCTGTCTTTTCTGTGGAGCTAGGATTAATTTAATTTTAAAAACAGATATCAGCAGGTATACGGATGGTTCAGTGGTAGAATGCTCACCTTTCATGTGGGACACCCAGGTTCAATTCCCAGACCATGCACCCCCCCCAAAAAAAATAAATAAAAACAGATATCAGCTTTTGAGTCATTCTTCTCAACCTTACTGGGCAGTCTACTTTTGGTTTAACTGTCAGGTAAAAATAATACATGTTTTCATCTTAGGGCCCCAAGTTTAAAAAGACAACCATTTCACAAAAAGGAAAGAAATAATATGAAACTCTCAAAATATATGGGGAAAGAGGAACATGCAAAATAAAATTTTGACTCAGCTGAAGAAACTGAGAGGAGACTGGTCTACTTAGGAAAATGTACATCCTTGAAAGTCAGGTATGATCATTTTAGTGTAGGTATCTCTATGACTTGAATCTCTCTGCTATTTTCTCAATAAGCATATCTTATAGTATTATACTTCATGGGTCAGACGCCTACCCAACGTGGCTGTATTCCTTATCCACTCTAACCTTGAGTAAGTCTGAAAGACTTGGGAATATAGCATAAAAAGAAAAATGACTACATCTATATTCCCCTTTCTGTGCCTACTTCAGACCTGGGTTTGATTCTAGAACATTCCTGAAGAAAATAAAGTTTGTGACTTTGCTGAATCAAGTTCCCAGTTAATATTTAGAAAACATCCAGTATCTGGGCTAATAGCATCGTTGATGGTAAATGATAGAGGGATAGCTGAACAAAGTCTGTGTTTGAAAACTGGTGTTAAATCAATCTCAGGATTGAGAGGGAAAAGGGGGAGTTTAAAATCACAGGTGCAGACATATCTAAGATCCTTGTTCTTCTGGATCCACACTTCCTTCAGGGTCTTCATCATTATAAGTATTGTCTCCCATCTGCCACACTTGCATGATATTGTCTTCTGATACAGAACAAATCGCCCAGGGTTCATTGAGATTCCAGGAGAAATCATATCCTAACAGTGTGACCATGAATAAACAAAACTCTAGTGGCTCCTCTTCTGAATCTTCTGGAGATTGTTCCTGTTCAATTTTGCTTAAATCCCAGACATTCATTTGACGATCAGTACCACTGGAAGCCAAAATAGTTTCATTGTGACATGACCATTGAACCTGGTATATTTCATTCTCATGTGATTCAAAGGGATGCAACTTGAGTTTCAGATTTCTCAAATTCCACAAGGCAAAAGTCTTTTGAGCTGAACCTGTGACAAGAATGAACTCACTATAAGGATTAAAAAAGAGGCTGTTTGCTTTAGCAGTGTGAGCATGAACTGAGTAGCTTGGTTTGGCACTATTGTTTCAATAAGTATCCCAGATCATAAGTTTCTGTTCATCAGCACCTGACCCAAACAGAGAACATCTGCTTATGGAGCAGATGCCAGGAAACATCTACTATAGTTGAGTATCCTGTAAAGATCATCTTCACAAGCACTACTTTTCCCTTCTTTGGAATGGCACTATGTCCCATAAACAGATAGTGGTGTCATCTGAAGAACTAAGTAAGTGCCCATTGAAATTTGGGTTCCACAAAAGCCCATAACCTTTGTTCCAATGTCCACAAAGATGCAAGTCAGGGTTGCATTCTCCAGAAGGATCTGGTTTAGAAGGGTGTTTTGTGTAGTCAGAAACAAGAACATCAATGGATGGAGTCTTTGTTGCAATGATGCAAAGGTTCTGGGGCATATAACAGGCCCTGTGCACTTCTCCTTCATGGTAGATCTTGAATTTTACTTCAATTTTTCTACTAACTGAGCCAAAACCTCCAGATTTTCCTTTTTCACTCTTGAGTGTGATGCATCAAACTGAGTATCATCATTAGGGAGTTGCACATTGACTATTACAAGACAGTTCTGTTCATTCAACATGTGTCCCCAGGACAACTTAATGAATGCTGAAATCTTTTCCTTCTGGTCTGGTTATATCTGGAAGCCACTGTACAGTGAGGCTGGGCCACCCCAGAGCATGGGTTATGACCAAATTATAAATAAAACATGTTCTTTTAACATATTTTGTACTCCTTGTTGATCACATGCTCTTCCATTGCATTATCAAAGACTGCTTCCTTGTCAGCCATGGCAGACAAGTAGGGTGGTTTGCAGAGTTGAGCATTGCGGGAGGGGTGGGAAGGCTGGGGGCCTTTCATATGTTTTTGAGCCATGTGTATATCCTTTTCTGAAAAAATGTCCATGTTTTTTGCCCCTTTTGTAATTGGGCTGTTTGTCTTTTTGTTTTTGAGTTGTAGAATCACTTTATGTATTCTGAGTATTAAACTCTTATCTGATATGTGGTTTCCAAATATTGTATAGGCTGCCTTTTGACTTTCTTGATAAAATCCTTTGATGCAGAAAAGTGTTTTATTTTGAGGAGGTCTCATTTATCTATTTCTTTATTCATTGCTCATGCTTTGGGTGTAAGGTCTAGGAAACCACCTCCTATCACAAGGTCTATAAGATATTTCAGCACGTTTTCTTCTAAAAGTTTTATGGCCTTAGCTTTAGTGTTTAGGTCTTTGATCCATTTTGAGTTAATTTTTGTATAGGGTGTGAGATATGGGTTTCTTTTGTTCTTTTGCTTATGGATATACAGTTCTCCAAATACCATTTATTGAAGAGGCTGCTCTGTCCCAGTTGAGTAGGCTTGACCACCTTATCAATTGTTTCACCTACTCTGTGAGACCAAAGGAAGAAAGGTTTGTTTTGTCCAGAACCTAAATTTTCTGTAGCACATAATCTAACTCAACCTGTCTGGATAGATCATTTAAAGAACCCAGGCACAGGGAGCCGTGAATAAGACTGAGGGTCTTTAATCCCGTATAGCTTAATGTCATGCCTGGATATATCCCAGAGTATACTGAGCAGATAATCAAACAGTGTTGGCAAAGTCCCTTGAGGGATGGGAGAAAAAATATGAAAGTATTAAACATTACCACCAGAGAACCCCCTGATACTGTGTCAAACATTAAGGACACCCAAATCAATAGGCCAAGCCCTTGATCTTGAGGCTTGCTCTTGTGAAGCTTATTTATGTATTTATGTAACAGAGAAGCTTAGCCTACTTGGGTATGCCTAGGAGTTACTTCTGGAGGACCTCTTTTGTTGCTTAGATGTGGCCTCTCTCTCTGAGCCCAACTCTGCAAGTGAAATTATTACTCTCCCTCCTACATGGAACATGACATCCAGAGGTAAAAGTCTCCCTGGAAATGTGGTATATGACTCACGGGGATGAACCTGGCCCTGGCACCTTGGGCTTGACAGTGCCATCCTGATCAAAAGGGGGGAGAGAAGTGTAACAAATAAAGTATCAGTGGATGAGAGAGTTGAAATAAAGCCAAGAGACTACCTGGAGGCTACTCTTACACAAGCTTCAGTTAGACATTGTTACCTATCATAGTTTGCCAAACCCCAATGAAAACCATTCCTGCCAATCCTAGAGAACACCTAGGGCATTGTGTTAGTTTGCTAGCTGCTGGAATGCAATATACAAGAACTGGAATGGCTTTTACAAAAGGAGAATTTAATAAATTGCAAGTTCATGGTTTTCAGGAAGTGAGTGTCTAAATTAAGGCACCAACAAGAGGTTACTTTGATTCAAGGAAGGCCGATGGGTCAGGAACCCCTCTGTCAGCTGGATAGTCACATAGCTGGCATCTGCTGGTCCCTCACTCCTGGGCTCTATTGCTTTTTAGTCTCTGCGTAGGGGTTCCTTGCTTTGCTTTTCTGGGGCTGGCTTTCATCTCTTGCCTTCCCTTGGCTCTTTCCAGGTTCTGGCTTGCTTAACACCTCATGGGAAGGCACATGGCAATGTCTGCTGGGCTCTGAGTATCTCCAGACATTCATTTCTTTGCTCTCTCTCTATCAGTCCTGAAGTTTCTGTTGGCTCGCCTTCTGTCAGCTCTGTTGTTTCTGACATTTCTGACTCTCTCCAAAATATTTCCTCTTTTAAAGGAGTCCGATAATCTAATGGACTCTGTTGAAGACTCCTGGAGAGAAAGCTAGCAGACATTGCCATGTGCCTTTCCAGCTGAGAGAGAAACCCTGAACATCATTGACCTTCTTGAACCAAGGTATCTCTCCTTGGATACCTTAATTTGGACATTTTCATAGTCTTGCCTTAATTTGAACGTTTTCACAGCTTTAGAACTGTTAACTTGCAACTTAATAAATTCCCCTTTTAAAAAGCTGTTCCATTTCAGGTATATCACATTCTTGCAGCTTGAAAACCAGAACAGGTGGAGTCACATTTCCATCTCATCAAAGATCATACCCACAATTGGGTGCGCCACATCTCTGAGGAGATAATCTAATCAGAAGTTTCCAAATTGCACGGTTCAATGAGGATTAAAAGAAACAGCTGCCCTCACAAGATCGGAGTAAGATTAAAACATGGGTTTTCTCAGGTCCTTAATATTTGAAAACCAATACAGATGTTATATGATATTCTACAAAGATTCCATACACTTGGGTTACTTTTCAGAAACTTACAACCTCCAAATGGGTCCCTATACCAGATAAGTCCTGAACAGCAGAGAGGCCGGCCTCTCCAGACCATCAACTGGTTCCATCCCTCTTTCCCGTATTATTGACAGCCCCTTCCAATATGAAAAAGTTAGAATGGGCATAGCCAGGATACCCTTAAAGAATGGGCAAAAGATCAAAAGAGATGGTGGAATTACACAGAGAAGGTAGTGTTTAACAAATGAGTATGATTGCTGAATCATTATATTGATATTTCTTTTAGTCTCCAGTAGCTTAGAACAGCTAGGAGTAAAACCTAAAATTGTGGAATTGTAACCCATACCAAACTCTGAAATCTGTTCTACAATTAATTGTTGTAGTGTACTTTGAAATTTATTACTTTTTTGTATATATGTTATTTTTCATAAAAAGTCAATTGTGATGATAAATGCACGGCTATATGATGAACCATTGATTATACCTTGAATGATTACATGTTATTTGAATATATAATATATACCTCTGTTCTATTTTTTTTTAGCATGGGCAGGTTCTGGGAACCAAACCCGGGTCTCCAGCATGGCAGGTGAGAATTCTGCCACTGAGCCACCATTGCACTGCCCTTTGTTCATTTTTAAACAGTTTTATTTGCACATCATACAATCCAACCTAAATAAATAGACATGCTTCACTACCATACTCTATACGAAGACAGTTCCTTTTTTTCCCACAAAGAATCCATACCCCTCCCCCTTCCTTACCCACCCCTCCCCACTTGTTGACATTTAGTTTTGGCATAATGCCTTTGTTACATTCAGTGGAAGCATATTACGATGTTACTGTTGACTGTATGTCCTGGCTTGCATTGATTGTACTTTATCCTGTATAACATCACATTTTCAATGCCTTGCATTGTTGACATAATTTGTTCTCTCTCATGCAAAAACGTTATATTTGTACATTTAGTCATCATCATTATCCACTCTGGACATAACTGAGTTATACCATCTCAGTCTTTATCCTCGATCTTTCTTTCTGGTGTCACACGTGTTCTCAGCCCTTCTCCCTCAACCTTTCGGTGTACTTATTCAGCTTCATTTGGTGTACTTTTATTGTTGTGCTACCATCAAATAATATTGTGCTGAAAAATTTCTGAATTTTTAGTTAATCCTGTTGCACATTCTATATTCCTCTAGCACCAAATGCCCAATCTCTACCCTGTTTCTATCTCCTGATAACCTATGTTCTTAACTTTAACTCTCAAGGTTCACTCATTAACATTAGTTCATATTAATAAGACCATGCAATATTTGTCCTTTTGTTTCTGATTAATTTCATGCAGTATAATGTCTTCAGGATTTAGCCATGTTGTTACATGCTTCAAGATTTTATTCTTTCTTACAGCTGTGTAGTATTCCATTGTATGTACATTCCACAGCTTCTTTAGCCACTCATCCGTTGATAGACATTTGAGTTGTTTCTATCGCTTGGCAATCGTCAGTAAAGCAGCTATAAACCTTGGTGGGCAAATGTCCATTTTTGTCCTTGCCTTCAGTTCTTCTGAATATATACCTAGTAATGGAATTGGTGGATTATGTGGCAATTCTATACTTAGCTTCCTGAAGAACCACCAAACTGCATTCCAGAGTGGTTGTAACATTTTACATTCTCACCAACAGAGGATAAGTGTGCCTCTTTCCCCATGTCCTCTCCCGCACTTGTTGTTTTCTGTTTTTTTAAATAATGGTCATTCTAGTGGGTGTGAAATGATATCTCATTGTAGTTTTAATATGCATTTTCCTAATAGCCAGTGAAGTTGAACATCTCTTCAAGTTCCTTTTAGCCATTTGTATTTCCTCCTCAAAGAAGTGTCTGTTCATGTCTTTTGCCCATTTTTAAATTGGGGTTGTCTTTTTGTTGTTCAATTGAAGAATCTCTTTATATATTCTGGATACTAAAATCTTACGTTACATGTGGTTTCCCAATATTGTCTCCTATTGTGTAGGCTGCCTTTTTAAAGTTCTTTTTGCAGAAAAGTGTTTAATTTTGAGGAGATCCCTTTTATCTATTTCTTTTTTCATTGCTTGTGCATTGGGCGTAAGGACTAGGAAACTATCTCCTATTACAAGAGTTGTAAGATATTTCCCTACATTTTCTTCTAAAAGTTATATGGTCTTAACTCTGATGTTTAGGTCTTTGATGCATTCTGAGTTAATTTTTGTATAGGATGTGAGATATGGGTCCTCTTTCATTCTTTTGCATATGGATGTACAATTCTACAAACACCATTTATTGAAGAAGCTGCCCTGTCCCAGGTGGGTTGGGTTCAGCACCTTATCAAAGATCGATTATCCATAGATGAGAGTGTCTTATTTCTGAATACTCAATTTGATTCCATTGGTTAGTATATCTATCTTTATGCAAGGATCATGCGGTTTTGACCACTGTAGCTTTGCAATATGGTTTAAAGTCAGGTAATGTGGGTCCTCTCACTTCCTTTTTCTTTCTCAAGATATTTTTGGCTATTCAGGGCAGTCTGTCATTCTAAATAATTTGGATATTGGTTTTTCTGTTTCTGCAAAGTAAGTTGTTGGAATTTTGATTAGTATTGCCTTGAACTATAAATCAATTTGGGTAGAATTACCATCTTCACTATGTATAGTCTTCCAATCCATGAACACGGTATGCCCTTCCATTTATTTAGGTCTTCCATGATTTCTTTTAGCAATTTCTTATAGTTTCTTTTATAGAAACACTTGATTTGGGGGCATTGATCTTCTACCCTGCTACTTTGATGTACTCATTTATTAGCTCTTGTAATGTTGCTGTAGATTTTTCAGGATTTTCAACAGATAGTACCATGTCATCTACAAAGACTGAGAGTTTTTTTCCTACCCAGTTTATTTTACCTTTTGACCCCCCTATTATTATTTATTTTTATGCATGTTTTTTACTCATCTGTCCGTACCCTGGATATAAGAAGCATCAGACACATGGTTCCCACAATCACACAGTTACATTGTGAGAGTTATATCTTTATACAATTTTCTTCAAGAGTCTAGGCTGCTAGAACACATCTCAACAGTTTCAGGTATTTCCCTCTAGCCACTCCAATACACCATAAACTAAAAAGGGATATCTATATAGTGCATAAGGATACGCTCCAGGATAACCTCTTGACTCTGCTTGAAATCTCTCAGGCGCTGAAACTTTATTTTGTCTCATTTCTCTCTTCCCCCTTTTGCTCAAGAAGACTTTCTTGATCTCTTGGTGCCAGGTCCTAGCTTATCCCAGGCTTTCTGTCCCACATTGCCAGGGAGATTTACACCCCTGGGAGTCATGTCCCTCATAGGGGCAAGGCAGTGAGTTCACATGCTGAGTAGGCTTTAGAGAGAAAAGCCATATCTGAGCAACAAAAGAGGTTCTCTGGGGTGACTCATAGGCCTAACTTTTAGTAAGCTTAGCCTATCCTTTGTGGGGATAAGTTTCATATGAACAAGCCCCAAGATTGAGGGCTCAGCCTATTGCTTTGGTTGTCCCAACTGCTTGTGAGAATATCAGGAATTCTCCAAATGGGGAAGTTGAAGTTTCCCCATTCCCCCAAGGGGACTTTGCAAATACTTCTTTATTTACTGTTGAAATCACTCTGGAATTTAATGGGGCATCACACACACAAGCCCTACAAAATCTCATGCCCTATTCAAGGTTCCATGTACTTATGGTGTTCAATTAAACTGTGCATATATGTTAAATTAGGAATTGCACTAGTCAAAATATAAATTTTGTACCAAATAAACATTTTTTGCTTTAGTCTCACACAGAAGTTGAAGTTTTAAAATATGAATGACCATCTATTTTCAACACCTTGCAATATTAACATTCATTTGTTCTTCCTCATGCAAAAGCATTTTTTATTTTGTACATTCAGTCACTGTCATTGTACACTCTAGGCATTCCTAGATTATACCATCTCAGTCTTTATCATCTATATTTCCTTCTGGTTTCACACGTGCCCCCAGCCCTCTTCCCTCTATCATTCTCACGTTCCACTTCATTCAGTGTTCTAACATTACTGTGCTACAATCAGATAGTATTGTGCTATCCATTTCAGAATTTTTACAATCAGTCCTATTGCACAGTCTGCATCCCTTCAGCTCCAATTACTCAATCTCTACCCTATTTCTATCTCTTGATAATCTCTATTCTTAACTGAGAGTCTCAAAGTTCACTCATTAATATTAGTTTCCATCAGTGGGACCATATAATATTTGTCCTTTTGTTTCTGGCTAATCTCACTCAGCACAATGTCTTCAAGGTCCATTCACATTGTTACATGCTTCATGAATTTATTCTGTCTTGCATCTGCATAATATTCCCTTGTATGTATATCCCACAGCTTGTTTAGCCATTTGTCTGTTGATGGAAATTTGGGCTGTTTCCATCTCTTGGCAATTGTAAATGATGCTGCTGTAAAATTGGTGTGTAAATGTCCATTTGTGTCCTTGCCCTCATGTCCCCTGAATAGATACCTAGCAATGGTATTGCTGGATCATATGGCACTTCTATCCAAACTGCCTTCCACAGTGGATGTACCATTTTACATTTCCACCAACAGTGGATAAGTGTGCCTCTTTCTCCATATCCTCTCCAGCACTTGTCATTTTATGTTTTGTTGATAATGGCCATTCTAGTGGGTGCGAGATAGTATCTCATTGTAGTTTTGATTTGCATTTCCCTAATAGCCAGTTGAGCATTTTTCATGTGCCTTTTAGCCATTTGTATTTCCTCTTTTGAAAAATGTCTGTTCATGTCTTTTGCCTATTTTTAAATTGTGTTGTCTTTTTGTTGTTGAGTTCATTCCACCTTTTTTTTTGGGGGGGGGGTGTGAGTGCACAGTCCAAGAATAGAACCTGGGTCTCTTGCATGAAAGGTGAGCATTCTATCACTGAACCATCTATGCACCCTTGTTGTTGAGTTGAGCAATCTCTTTATATATTCTGGATACTAGATCCTTATCTGACATGTCATTTCCATATATCGTTTCCCATTGTATAGGCTGCCTTTTTACTTTCTTGATGAAAAGTTCTTTGATGCACAAAAGTGTTTAATTTTGAGGAGTTCCCCTTTTATCTATTTCTCTCTTCAGTGCTCGTGCTTTGGGTGTAATATCTAGGAAACTGCCACCTATTGCAGGTTTTATAAGATATCTCCCTATATTTTCTTCTAAAAGTTTTATGGTCTTAGCTCTAATGTTTAGTTCTTTGATCCATTTTGAGTTAATTTTTGTATAGGTTATGAGATATGGGTCCTCTTTCATTCTTTTGCATGTGAATATCCAGTGCTTCAAGCACCATTTATTGAAGAGACTGTTCCATCCCAGGTGAGTTGGCTTGACTGCCTTATCAAAGATTGATTGTCCATAGATGAGAATTTCTACATCTAAACAATCTGTTCAATTCCATTGGTCAGTTTATCTATCTTTATGCCTGGATCATGCGGTTTTGACCACTGTAGCTTTGAAATATGCCTTAAAGTCATTTTGGGTGAGACCTCCGACTTCATTTTTCTTTCTCAAGATATTTTTAGCTATTCAGAGCACCCTGTCCTTCCAGGTAAATTTGGTTATTGGTTTTCCTATTTCTGAAAAGTAAGTTTTTGGGATTTTAATTGGTATTGCCTTGAATCTATAAATCAACTTAGGTAGAACTGACAACTATATTTAGTCTTCCAATCCGTGAACACTGTATGCCTTTCCATTTATTTAGGTCTTCTGTGATTTCTTTTAGCAATTTATTGTAGTTTTCTTTATATAGGTCTTTTGTATTCTTAGTTAAATTTATTCCTAAATATTTATTCTTTTGGTTGTAATTGTAAATGGATTTTTTTCTTGATTCCCCCTCAGATTGCTCATTATTAGTGTATAGAAACATTACTAATTTTTGAGTGTTGATCTTGTAACCTTTCACTTTGCTGTACTCATTTATTAGCTCTAGTAGTTTTGCTGTGGATTTTTCAGGGTTTTCAACATATAGTATCATATCATCTGCAAACAGTGAGAGTTTTCCTTCTTCCTTTCCAATTTTGATGCCTTGTATTTCTTTTTCCTGTCTAATTGCTCTGGTAGAACTTCCAACACCATGTTGAATAACAGTGATGATAGTGGACATCCTTGTCTTGTTCCTGATCTTAGGGGGAAAGTTTTCAGTTTTTCCCCATTGAGGATGATGTTAGCTGTGGGTTTTTCATATAGTCCCTTTATCATTTTGAGGAAGTTCCCTTCTATTCCTATCCTTTGAAGTGTTTTCAGCAGAAAAGGATGTTGAATTTTGTCAGATGCCTTTTCTGCATCAATCAAGATGATCATGTGGTTTTTCTGCTTTGATTTGTTGATATGTTTGAGCCATCCTTGCATACCTGGGATGAATCCTACTTGGTCATAGTGTATAATTCTTTTAATGTGTTGCTGGATTCAATTTGCTAGAATTTTGTTGATGATTTTTGCATCTATATTCATTAGAGAGATTGGTCTGTAATTTTCTTTTCTTGTAGTATCTTTGGCTTTGGTGTGAGGGTGATGTTGGCTTCATTGAATGAGTTAGGTAGCCTTCCCTCTTCATTTTTTTGTAGTTTGATCAGGAATGGCACTAATTCTTTCTTGAATGTTTGGTAGAATTCACATGTGAAGCCATCTGGCCTGGACTTTTCTTTTTTGGGAGCTTCTTAATGACTAATTCAGTTTCTTTACTTATGATTGGTTTGTTGAGGCCCTCTATTTCTTCTTGAGTCAATGTTGATTGTTGTACCTTTCTAGCAAGTTGTTCATTTCATCTACATTTTCTGTTTTATTAGCATAAAGTTGTTCATAGTATCCTCTCATTACGTCTTTTATTTCTACGGGGTCAGTGGTTATGTCTCCTCTCTAATTACTGATTTTATTTATTTGCATTGATTTTGGTATCTCTAATGTTTGACACAATGTCAGGGGATTCCCTGATAATACGGTGAATATTTCCATGTTTTTCTCCCTTCCCTCTAGGGTCCAATACTTTTTTTTTCTTTTTAAGCTTTTTAAAAATTGTATAGTATAACATATATACAAAGCAAAGAAATAAAAAGCAATACTTTTGAAAGCATTCTTCAATAAGTGGTTACAGGACAGATCCTAGAGTTTGTCATGGGCTACCATACGATCCTCTCACATTTTTCCTTCTAGCTGCTGCAGAATATAGGAGGCTAGAGGGCTTAAATACTTTTTTATCATCACAATCGACTTCTTTCCTTCTTTTTTTGTGAACAATAACATATATACAAAAAAGCTATGAATTTCAAAGCACAGCAACATGGTGTTAGTTGTAGAGCATATTTCAGACTTTGACATGGCTTACAATTTCACAATTTTAGGTTTTTACTTCTCACTGCTCTAAAATACTGGAGACTAAAAATGATATCAGTTTAATGATTCAGCATTCATATTCATCTGTTAAGTCCTATCTTCTATGTAAAATTCCGCCATCACCTTTGATCTTTCCATACCTCTCATTTGGTTTGTTTGGGCTATGGCAATTCTAAATTTTTTATATTGGAAGGGTGTGTCACTGATATGGGGTAGGGAGATGGAGCTATCTGATGTTCTAGAGAGGCTGGCCTAGGTTTCAGGACTTGTCTGGACCAGGGACCCATCTGGGGGTTGTAGGTTTCTGGAAGGTTACTCTAGTGCCTGGAGCCCTTGTGGAATCTTATAAATTGCCCTAGGTATTCTTTATGATTGGCTGAAATGGTCCTGGTTGGGGATTGGCAGGTTATGATAGGTAGCAAGGCCTGCCTGTAGCTTGTGTATGATCAACCTCCAGAGTAGCCTCTCAACTCTATTTGCACTCTCTCTGCCACTGATACTTTATTAATTACGCTTCTTTCCCCCCATTTGGTCAGGATGGAATTTTTGATCCCATAGTCCCAGGTCCGGATTCATCCCTGGGCGTCCTCTCCCATGTCACCTTTCACCCCTACGTGTCATTTCCCACGTAGAGGGGAGGGCAATGATTTCACTTGCAGAGTTGGGTTTAGAGAGACTGAGGCCACATCTGAGCAACAACAGAGGTCCTCCAGAAGTAACTCTTAGGCATGCCTATAGGTAGTCTAATCTTCTATGTTGATCTACATAAGCTTCACATGTGTAAGCCTCATGATGAATAATGAGAGTTTTACTTCTTCCTTTCCAATTTGGATGCCTTTTATTTCTTTATCCTGTCTGCTCTAGCTAGAACTTCTAGCACAGTGTTAAATACTAGTGGTGACAGTGGGCATCCTTGTCTTGTACCTGATCTTAGGGGGTAGGCTTTCAGTCTCGCTCCATTGAGTACAATGCTGGCTCTCGGTTTTTCATATATTCCCTTTATCATATTGAGGTAGTTATCTTTGATTCTTATCTTTTGGAGTGCTTTTATCGGAAAAGGATGCTGAATTTTGTTGAGTGCTTTTTCA
Source organism: Myrmecophaga tridactyla (assembly GCA_004026745.1). NCBI lineage: Eukaryota > Metazoa > Chordata > Mammalia > Pilosa > Myrmecophagidae > Myrmecophaga > Myrmecophaga tridactyla. The sequence continues at coordinate 15,366 of PVIY010036345.1, forward strand.
GCATCAATTGAGATGATCATGTGATTTTTCCCTTTTGAGTTGTTAGTGTGCTGTATTACATTAATTGATTTTATTGCATTCAACCATCTTTGCATTCCTGGTATAAACCCCACTTGGTCATCGTGTATAATTCTTTTAATGTGCTGTTGGATTAGATTTGCTAATATGTTACTGAGAATTTTTGCATCTATGTTCATTAGGGAGATTGGCCTGTAGTTTTCCTTTCTTATAGCATCTTTACCCAGTTTTGATATTACAATGATATTAGCTTCAAAAAATGAGTTAGGTAGAGTTCCTTTTCACTCAATTTTTTGGAAAAGTTTGAGCAGGATTGGTGTTAGTTCTTTCTGGAATGTTTGATAAAATTCTCCTGTGAGGCCATCTGGCTCTGGGCTTTTCTTTGTAGGAAGATTTTTGATGACTGATTGAATCTTTGTACTTGTGATTGGTTTGTTGAGATCTTCTTCCTGAATCAGTGTAGCTATTTTGTGTGTCTCCAGGAATTTGTCCATTTCATCTAAATTGTCTAATTTGTTGGCATATAGTTGTTCACAGTAACCTCCTATGATTTCTTTTATTTCTTCAGGGTCTGTGGTAATGCCCCCCTTCTCATCTGGTTTTGTTTATTTGCAGCCCCTCTCTTTTTTTCTTTGTCAGTCTTGCTAGTGGCCCGTCAATTTTATTGATTTTCTCAAAGAACGAACTTTTGGTTTTATTGATTCTTTCTATTCTTTTGTTCTCCCATTCATTTATCTCTGCTTTACTCTTTGTTATTTCTCTACCCCAGTTTGCTTTTGGTTAGTTTGCTGTACTTTCTCATGTTCCTCCTGGTTTGCTGTTAAGTCCTCGATTTTTGCTCTTTCTTGTTTTTTGATGTAGGCATTTAAGGCAATAAATTTTCCTGACATCACAGTCTTTGCCGCATCCCATAAGTTCTGATAAGCTGTATTCTCATTTTCGTTCATGTCCAGACTGCTATTGATTTCTCTTGCAATTTCGTTTTTGACCCTCTGGTTGTTTAAGAGTGTGTTATTTAATCTGCATATATCTGTGAATGTTCTCGTTCTTTGGTGATTATTGAGATCCAGCTTCGTCCCTTTGTGATCATAGAAAGTGCTTTAAATAATTTCAGTATTTTTAAATTTTTGAAGACCTGTTTTGTGCCCCAGCATGTGCTCTATCCTGGATAATCTTCCATGGGCAGTAGAGAAGAATGCATAACCATGTGCTTTGGGGTGCAATGACCTGTATATGTCTGTTAGGTCTAATACATTTATGAAGTTATTTAACTTTTCTATTTCTTTGTTGATCTTCTGTCTGGTTGTTCTATCTATAGAGAAGAGTGGTGTATTGAAATCTCCCTATTATTGTTGAAACATCTATTGCTCCCTTCAGTTTTTCCAATGTCTGTCTCATGTACCTTGGAGCTCCTTGATTGGAAGCATAAACATTTGATTATTATATCTTCTTGGTGAATTGACCCTTTAATTAGTATATAGTGTCCCTTTTTGTCTCTTATGATGTCTTTACATTTAAAATCTATTTTGTCCAATATTGATATAACTATTCCTGCTTTCTTTTGGTTACAACTTGCGTGGAATCTTTTTCCATCCTTTCACTTTCAATCTGTTCGTAGCCTTGTGTCTAAGATGAGTCTCTTGTAAGCAACATACAGCTGGATTGTGTCTCTTAATCCATTCTGCTAATCTGTATCTTTTAATTGGTAAGTTTAGTCTGTTAATATCAAAGTTATTACTGAAAAGACATTTCTTGATTCCATCATCTTATCCTTTTTATTTTATTTGTCAGATCTATATATTCTTTTCCCTCTTTCTCTTTGTATTATTTATATTACCTTTGTGGTACTTTTCAATTTTGTCCCCTCCTCTAGACCTTCCTCTCCTGTCTTTTTTTTTTTTTCAGCCAGCAGAACTCCATTTTGTATTTCTTGTAGAGCCAGTCTCTTGTTGACAAATTCTTTTAGGACTTCTTTGTTTGTGAAAACTTTAATCTCTCCCTGAATTTTTAAGGACAGTTTGACTGGGTACAGAATTCTTGGCTGGAGGTCTTTCTCTTTTGGGATCTTGAATATATCATACCACTGCCTTCTTGCCTCCAGGGAGCTAATTGAGTAGTTTGAACTCAGTCTTATTTGATTTCCCTTGGGTGTAGTAGATTGTTTTTCTTTTGCCACTTTCGAGATTTTCTGCTTCTCTTCAACATTTGACAGACTGATTAGTATGTGCCTTGGGTTAGGCCTGTTTGGATTTATTCTGCTTGAAGTTCTTTGGGCTTCTTTAACTTGTATATTTACATCCTTTGTGAGGGTTGGGATGTTTTCCCCAATTATGTCCTCAGCTTCTCTTCCTAGCCCTTTACTCCTCTCTTCTCCTTTTGGGACACCAATGATTCTTATATTTGTGCACTTTGTTTTGTCTATCATTTCCCTGAGTTCCCATTGAATTTTTTCCATCTTTCTTCCCATTTACTGTTTTGAGTCTTCAAAGTCAATTATCCTGTCCTCTATATTACTTATTCTTTCTTCTGTCTCTTCAAATCTGGTATTGTGTGCCTCTAGTATGTTTTTTATTTGGTCAACAGAGTCTTTAATCTCTGTGATTTCTACTGTTTTTCTATTTATTCTTTCAAATTTCTCTTTGTGCTCTTCTGTTTTCTTGATCTCCTTTATGTGATTTGCTGTCCCACTTATTTTATTAAGTAGAGTTGTATGAATATCTTTGACTAGTTGTTCCAGCTGCTGTGTCTCCTCTTGTGTTGTAATTTCATCATTAGTCAGGGTTGTATCTGTTTCCATTGTGATATGCTTAGTGGTCTTTTGCTGTCTTCGTTGCATGTAAATATCTGGATTGATTTACTTTAAAAGTTGATTTCTTTCAGTAGTCTAAGACCTTGAGTTTGTGGGATGGTTGTACAGCAGGGAGCAGGGCACGAGGTGAAGCACTCAGTCCGGTGATTTGTTTCAGGGCAGGTATGAGAGCAGGTTGGGGATGTTATGCTGATGCTTGTGAACGTGGTTGCCCAGTGGCCAGGGAGGATGTAGCTGTGTTGGTGTGCTGACCAGGGGGGCATTACAGTGGTGCATGCTGGTCTAAGGCACAGGGCCCTTTGTTGCGGCAGCAGGTCAGTGTTATGCCTTCATGGATTGGGGGCAGATGTGTCCCGGCTGCGCTGTTTGACACTTTCTCAAAGCTGGGAAGTGAGGCCGAGGGCTGTGTGCATGCGTGGTGCTAGGCCTGTTGTAAAGTACATTTTCCTGAGCTAAATGACGTGATTGAGGGCCCGTGCTCATACGTGGGACTGGGAGTTCCGTAAATAGATGCGCTGAGTTCAGGGAGGGCAGGTTGAGGTTCTGTGACAATATCGGCAGGTGCTGGGGTACCCTCGGTATGGAGGTTAGTGCCCGCCAACTTTATGCACTGGCAACAGCCTGGAGGGAACAAGGAGGGGGAGTTAGTGTTCAGAAGGAGTGCAGGAGAGGTGGGTTGGTCTGCACTTGGGGTGAGTTCGTGGGTCAGGTACATGCACTGCAGTCTGGTGTGTTGGGGGTGCCTGCAGCGTGGGGAATGGGAGCGGGTATCAGTGTCCAGGTGCATGGGTTGTGGCTTGAGAGCTGTTCATGGGTAAGGGTAGTGTGCCCAAGGAACACGGTGAGGGTAGCGTGTCCAAGGAATGCGGTCTGGCTTTCTAGGCCTATGCTCCCATCTGTGAACTCCCGTAGCCTCTGCAACTCTGCGCCAGGCTCCAGCTTTCTGCCTCTCAGTTCCTCGGCCTCTGCAACCAGGACTGCCGCATGTGGTGCAGAAGTCTCTCCCAAGTCAGCTGCACTCCAGCATTTCCACCTCAGTTTCCCTCCTGTCCTTTCTTTAACTTTTCCATGGAGCAGGGCAAATCTCGAGCTACTCTAGTTCCCTCCTCGTTTTTGAAGGACAGTCTTATTGGGTATAGAATTCTTGGTTTTCAGTTTTCCTCTTTTGGAACCTTAAATATATCATAACACTGTCTTTTCGTCTCCATGATTTCTGCTGAGAAATCCATACATTGACTTATTGAGCTTCCCTTGTATGTGACAGATTGCTTTTCTCTTGCTGCTTTCAGAATGTCTTTGTCTTTGACATTGTAAAGTCTTATTAGTAAGTGTCTTGGAGTTTGTCTTTTGGATCTGTTCTGTTTGGGGTATGCCACACTGCTTGGATATGCAATTTTATGTCTTTCAGAAGAGATAGGAAACTTTCAGTGATTATTTCTTCCATTAGTCTTTTTTCTCCTTTTTCCATCTCTTCTCCTTCTGGAACATCAGTAATATGCATATTTGTGCACTTCATATTGTCATTCAATTCCCTGAGACCCTTCTTATATTTTTCCTCCTTTTTCCTTTTATTTTCTTTTGTGTGTTGGATTTTAGATGTCTTCTCCTGTAGTTCACTAATCCTTTCTTCTGCCTCTTAAATGTATTGTTATAGATCTCCACTGTTTTTTCATCACTTCTGTTCTGCCTTTTATTCCCATAAGTTCTGTGATTTGTTTTTTCAAACTGTTGAGTTCATTATGTTCAAAGAAGATTTTTTTAATATCCTCCCTCATTTGTTAATTTGATTTTTGTTGAAATTTTGCAGGTCTTTTCAAACATCCTGAATTAGTTGTTTCAACTCATGCATCTCATTTGAAGTATTGGTTTGTTAGTGTGACCTTTTTTATTAAAAAATTTTTTTATTAGATATTTTATGGATTTATGAAACAATCATGTGTAAAATACAGTATTCCCATTCACCACTCCACCATCAACACCGTACACTGGTGTGGAACATTTGTTTTAATTGACGATACCACTTCTTTAGAATTTTACTATTTTTAATGGTAGTAGCCAGCATTCATTGTGAGATTTGATGTTGTAGATACTGTGTGAAATAACTTATGTGTTTTATTTTAAAATCATTAAAATAAATTATGTGGATTATCTAAAACACCCAGTACACAGGTGTATGAAATGTATCCTATTATTATTATTTGCTTTTTTTTTTAATTAGAGAAGTTTTACGTTTACAGAAAAGTCATGTAAAAATAGTGTTTCTCATTTTCATTGGCTATAAGGGAAATGCAGATCAAGACTACAATGAGATACCACCTCACACCTATAAGAATGGCTGCTATTAAACAAGCAGGAAACTATAAATGTTGGAGAGGATGTGGAGAAACTGGGGCACTTATGTACTGCTGGTGAGAATGTACAATGGTACAGCCACTATGGAAGACTGTTTGGCGGTTCCTTAGGAAAGTAAATATTGAGTTATCCTATGACCCAGCAATAGCACTACTTGGTATATACCCAGAAGAGTTGAAAGCAATGACACAAACAAATATTTGCACAGCGATGTTCATAGCAGTATTAGTCACAATTGCCAAAAGATGGAAACAAACCAAATGTCCATCAACAGACAAGTGGATTAAGAAAATGTGGCATATACATTCAATGGAATATTATGTAACTTTAAGACGAAATGATGTCCTAAAGGACATGACAAGATGGATGAGCCTTGCAGACATAATGCTGAGTGAAATTAGCCAGACACAAAAGGATAGTTACTGTCTGATTCTACTTTTATGACCAGCATAAAGGAATAGTCAGAGGCTTATAATACAGAATATAGGGGACTTAGTGATACATAGAAGTTAGAGATGGGTGAACAGTTAGCTAATGAGGTTGAACTCCAATGTAAGGGACTAGATCAAAGTGAAGATAGTTCTCTAGTGGGTCTGTAAGTAATATTACCATATTGAAGATGAGCAAGATTGAAAGCGGTTGTATTGACATGTGTCCCACTATTTAACACTAGAAATATAAATTAGTTCTTGCAAGAACCACTTCAAAGGTATGATTCTTGTTCACAGAGTGTTTTAGTCCAGGGTACAGGTGGAAAACTGCTATTGCATGCTATGGGCTATGTTTAAAATGAAAACATCAGCACTACCACAGCAACAGCAGAGGCAGATAATGGCGGAGGGGGGCAGTGGCAGGACAAGAGTTCAGAGGAGGCTTAAATTTCCTATTTGGTGAGGGTGTGTTTATTGGTTAACTTTCTCTTGTGAACAATGAAATTATCTGAAATTGAGAGTGTTGATAGACTGTGGACTTCGGGCACTATACATGATGCCTGATAAATGCAGGTGTCTGAAGGATACACTACTGAGAAGTAGATTGGCGAACAATGGTGTATACATGTGATCAGATGTTGTGCTGCTACAAAATGGAACAAAGTTGTGAGGAGTGCAAAGTTGTGAGTGAATGAATGTGTGGGACATTTGCTGAGGCAGAATAAGCCAGAAATGAAAGAAGAATTACGGTATGGTCTTCTTTAGGAAATGCTTATAAGACAACAGGGGCCTAGATTGTAAGCTCTTAAAACAGACACAGTTAGTCTGGAGTAGTAATTACTATTTCTGGATTTTGAGAGGCTGTTATATATCCTGGTATTTAGAGAGAAGAACAAACCCAATCAGGTCAGGGTTAATGTAATTTAGAACCCAAGGGTAAGGAAGACATTGTGTATAGTTTAGAACCAACATACTCTTTAAGACCAAAGTAAGAAAGGTTTAGTTGTCTGGAACTGAAATTTTCTGTAGCACATAATCTAATTCAATAGGGGGCCCAGAATAAGAAAGAGTCCTTTAACCTGTATGGCTTAATGTAATGCCTGAATACATCCTAGAGTATATTAAGCAGATAATCAGAAAATATTGGCAAAGGCCCTTGACAGATGGGAGAAAATACATAGAACTATTAAACTTTACCATAAGGGGATCCCCTGATACTGTGTCAAACTTTAGGGACAGCCGAAACAGTAGGCCAAGCCCTTGATCTTCTGATTTTTATTATTTTTTTTAACATGTGCAGGCACCGGGAATCGAATCCAGGTCTTGGGTATGGCAGGCGAGAATTCTGCCTCTGAGCCACCATTGCAGCACCCCAAGCCCCTGATCTTGAGACTTACTCTTGTGAAACTTATGCAGATAGTAGAGAAGCTTAGCCTCCCTATAGGTATGCCTAAGAGTTACTTCTGGAGGACCTCTTCTGTTGCTCAGATGTGGCCTCAGTTTCTTTAAGCCCAAATTTGCAAGTTAAATCATTGTCCTCCCCCCTATGTGGGACATGATATCCAGGGGTGAAAGTCTCCCTGGCAGTGTGGGAGATGAATCCGAGTGATGAGTCCGGCCCTGGCACTGTGGAATCAACAATTCCATTCTGACCAGAAGGGTAAAAGAAGTATAACTAATGAAGTATCAGAGGCAGAGAGTTGAGTCAAGAGGCTACACTGGAGTTTGCTCTTACACAAGCTTCAGTTACACATTACTACCTATCATAACTTGGCAAACCCTAAACAGGACCATTCCAGTCAATCCTAAAGAACATCTAGGGCACTGTATAAGATTCCATGAGGGTTCCATGCACTAGAGTAACTTTCTAGAAACCTATAACCTCCAGATGGTCCCTGGACCAAATAAGTCCTGAAACCTAGAGGACCCAGCCTCTCCAGAACATCAGCTAGGTCCATCTCCCTACCCCATATTATTGACAGACCCTTCCAATGTGAAAAAGTTAGAATGGCCATAGCCCAAACACCTCTAAAGAATGGGAGGAAGATCAAAGATGATTGTGGAATTATATAGAGAAGATAGTATTTAACAAATGAAAATGATTGCTGAATTATTAATTTGATATATCTTTTAGTCTCCAGTATCTTAGGGCAGCTGGAAGTAAAAACCTAAAATTGTGGAATTGTAACCCATGCCAAACTCTGAAATATGTTCTACAACTAATTGTAGTGCTGTGCTTTGAAATTTATTGCTTTTTTTGTGTATATGTTATTTTTCACAAAGAAGAAAAAAAAACGTCGATTCTGATGATAAAAAAAAAATATTTATTCCTTCTAGCCTTTTATATTCCAAGGCAGCTAGAAGGAAAAATCTGTGAGGATCGTATGGTAGCCCATGACAAACTCTGGGATCTGTCCTGTAAACTACTTGTTGAAGAGTGCTTTGAAAGCTATTGCTTTTCTCTTTCTTTACTTTGTATATATGTTATATTATATAATTAAAAAATAAAATATACAGTGTTTTCATATACCCCCTATTAATGACACTTTGCATAAGTGTGGTACCTTTGTTGGAATTGATGGAAGAATATTATAATAACAATTTTAACTATAGTCCATAGTTTACATAAAGTGTATTTTTTTCCCGTATCCCATCCTATTATTAACACTTTGCATTAGTGTCATATATTTGTTATAATTCATGGGGAAAAATGCTTATACTTTTACTGTTAACCCCAAGCCATCATCCACAGCAACTTCACTATGTTATACAGTCCCGTGTTTTATCCTCTAACTTTCTTTTTAGTAACATACATGACCCAAAACTTCCCCCTTCAAGCACACTTACATACATAATAGTGCTGTTAATTACACTCGCAATAATGTGCTACCATCACCACCATCCATTTCCAAACCTTAACAATCAACCTAAATAGAAATTCTGTACAAATTAAGTATCAGCTATCCCTTTTCTATCCCTAATTTATCCCCTGGAAACCTGTATTTTAGATTCTAATTCAGTGAGTTTGCTCATTATGATTTATTTCAGTGCAATCATGCAATATTTGTCCTTTTGTGTCTGGCTTATTTCATTCAGCATTAGGTTCATCCATGTTGTTGCATGCATTGGGACTTCATTCTTTTTTACAGCTGAACAGTATTACATTGTATGTATATACTTGTTCTCGTTTGCTAGCTGCTGGAATGCAATATACCAGAAATGAAATGGCTTTTAAGAAGGAGAATTTAATAAATTGCTAGTGTACAGGTCTAAGGCCATGAAAATGTCCCAATTAAAGCAAGTTTATAGAAATGTCTGATCTAGGGCATCCAGGGAAAGATAACTTGATTCAAGAGGGACGTGAAGTTCAGGGTTTCTCTGTCAAGTGGAAAGGCACGTGGTGAATATGGTCAGGGTTTCTCTCTCATCTGGAAAGGTACTAAACATGGTGTCATCTCCTAGCTTCCTCTCCAGCTCCCCAGGAGGCATTTTCGTTTTTCATCTTCAAAAGTTGCTGGCTGCCCAGTCTTGGGGTTTGTGCATATGAAACTTAACCCCACAAAGCATAGGTCAAGCCTACTTAAAATTAGGCCTAAGAGTCACCCCCAAGAGAGCCTCTTTTGTTGCTCAGATGTGGCCTCTCTCTCCAGCCAACACAAGAAGCAAACTCACCACCCTCCCCCCATCTACGTGGGTCATGACTCCCAGGGGTGTGGACCTTCCTGGCAACATGGGACAGAAATCCCAGAATGAGCTGAGACTCAGCATCAAGGGATTGAGAAAAACCCTAGAATGGGCTGAGACTCAGCATCAAGGGATTGAGAAAACCTTCTCCAACAAAAGGGGGAAGAGTGAAATGAGACAGTGTCAATGGCTGAGAGATTCCAAACGGAGTCAAGAGGTTATCCTGGAGGTTATTATGCATTAAGTAGATATCACCTTGTTGCTCAAGATGTAGCAGAGAGGCTGGAGGGAACTGCCTGAAAATGTAGAGCTGTGTTCCAGTAGCCATGTTTCTTTTTTTTTAATTTTTTATTAATTAAAAAATAATTACAAGAAACACAAACATTCCCAACACATACACTCAGCAATTCACAATATCATCACATAGTTGCATATTCATCATCATGATCATTTCTCAGAACATTAGCATCAATTCAGAAAAAGAAATAAAAAGACAACAGAAAAATATAACAAACAGAAAAAAAAAATTTACAGGCCATACCCCTTACCCCTCCCTTTCATTGATCACTAGCATTTCAAACTAAATCTATTTTAACATTTGTTCCCCCTATTATTTATTTTTATTCCATATGTTCCTCTCATCTGTTGACAAGGTAGATAAAAAGGAGCATCAGACAGAAGGTTTTCACAATCACACAGTCACATTGTGAAAGCTATATCATTATACAATCATCATCAAGAAACATGGCTACTGGAACACAGCTCTACATTTTCAGGCAGTTCCCTCCAGCCTTTCCATTACATCTTGGATAACAAGGTGATATCTACTTAATGCATAAGAATAACCTCCAGGATAACCTCTCGACTCTGTTTGGAAT
>PVIY010036346.1:9580-25637 GCA_004026745.1 Myrmecophaga tridactyla
AGACTTGAGATCTCTGAAAATCAGACTCAGAATCTTATTGTTAGAGTAGCAACTTTACAACATAAACTGAAATCTCAGTCTTGCATGGTGTCTGCCATTAAAGTGAGGGCATTGATTGGAAAGGAGTGGGACCCTGAAAAATGGGATGGTGACATATGGATTGATAATGATGTTGGGGGTGAGGTTGAAACCCTAGGGCTTGCTGAGTCTTCTCTAGATAACCCTGTAATAGTCTGCCCTGAGGATATAGCCGCCCCACCTCCAGCCTGCCTTGAGGAATTGGCCACCCAACCTCCTCCTGAAGGGATTAGCCCTAGAGAGATTAATCCTGTTTCACCAGATGAAACTGCAAATGAAAGCCCTGAAGCAAATGGCTTGGAAGATATTTCTAATTCTTTTCATGACCCACCCCCACCACCCTTCGTTTCTTCCAGACCTATAACTAGACTAAAGTCCCAACAGACCCCTAAAGGTGAGGTACAAAGCATCACACATGAGGAGGTACGTTATACTCCAAAAGAACTGTGTGAGTTTTCCAATTTATATAGACAGAAATCAGGGGAATATGTGTGGCAATGGATTTTAAGAGTGTAGGATAATGGTGGAAGGAATATAAGACTGGATCAGGCTGAATTTATTGATATGGGCCCACTAAGCAGAGAGTCTGCATTCAATGTTATAGCTCGAGCAGTTAGAAAAGGTGTTAACAGCTTGTTTGGGTGGTTGGTTGAAACATGGATCAAAAGGTGGCCAACACTGCCTGAGGTTGAAATGCCAGAACTGCCCTGGTATAATGTAGATGAGGGGATCCAGAGGCTTTGAGAGATTAGAATGTTAGAGTGGATTTATCATGCAAAGTCTGCTCTTACACCCCAGGAATGTCCAGAGGATGCACCTTTTACCAGAACAGTGAGAAATAAATTTGTGAGACTAGCACCATCATCCCTAAAGAGCTCTGTGGCTGCACTTCTCTAGGTCAGATATTACTGTAGGAACTGCTGTCACTGAACTGGAATCCTTAAACACAATGGGGATGACAGGATCCTGAGTTGGCAGAAGCCAGGTGACAGCACTTAATCACCAAAGACAGGGTAGATGTGGCTATTATAATAGACAGCAAACTCAAAGGAGGTGTCAAAATTATATGACATGCAGAGATTTGTGGCATTGGCTAGTAAATCATGGGGTACCTATAAATACAATAGAAGGGCAGTCTACTAAATTCTTGTTGGAGCTGTATAAACAAAAGAGTTCTAGGTCAAGTGAATGGAAGTCTAACCTGAATTACAAAAACACAGAGTCATGGCCCCTTAATCAGCTTCCAGACTTGAAACAGTTTACAGACCCAGAGCCCCTTGAATGAAGGGGAGGCCAGGTCCCTTTGGGGGAGAAACCTGTTACACTGCCACAAATTTATACTGTTAATCTTCCTCCAAGTCTTCCCCAAGGAGACTGACAGCCTTTTTCCAGGGTAACTGTGCATTGGGGAAAAGGAAATGATCAGATATTTCGAGGATTATTAGACACTGATTCAGAAGTGACATTAATTCCAGGGGACCCAACACGTCACTCTGTACCACCAGTCAGAGTTCGGGCTTATGGAGGCCAGGTGATCAATGGAGTTTTAGCTAAGGTTCATCTCACAGTGGGTCCAGTGGGCCCCTGGACCCATCCTGTAATTATTTTCCCAGTTCTGGAATGTATAATTGGCATAGACATACTGAGCAACTGGCAGAATCCCCACGTTCGTTCCCTAATTCATGCAGTGAGGGCTATTATGGTGGGAAAGGCCAAGTGGAAGCCACTAGAACTGCCCCTACCAAGCAAAATAGTAAATCAGAAGCAATACCATATTCCTGGAGGGATTGCAGAGATTACTGCCACTGTTAAGGACTTGAAGGATGCAGGGGTGGTGATTCCCACCTCATCCCCATTCAACTCTCCTATTTGGCCTGTGCAGAAAGCAGATGGGATTTGGAGAATGACAGTGGATTATTGTAAGCTCAACCAGGTGGTAACTCCAATTGCAGCTGCTGTTCCAGATGTAGTATCATTGCTTGAGCAAATCAATACATCCTCTGGTACCTGGTATGCAGCTATTGATCTGGCAAATGCTTTTTTCTCAATAGCTATTAGTAAGGACCACCAGAAACAGTTTGCTTTCAGCTGGCAAGCTCAGCAATATACTTTCACTGTCCTTCCTCGAGGGTATATTGACTCTCCAGCCCTATGTCATAATCTTGTTCACAGAGAACTTGATTGTTTCTGCCTCCCACAAGACATCACACTGGTCCATTATATTGATGATATCATGTTGATTGGACCTAGTGAGCAAGAAGTAGCAACTATTCTAGATTTACTGGTAAGGCATTTGCATGTCAGAGGATGGGAGATAAATCCAACAAAAATACAGGGGCCTTCCACCTCAGTAAAATTTCTAGGTGTCCAGTGGTGTGGGGCATGTCGAGATATCCCTTCTAAGGTGAAGGATAAATTGCTGCATCTGGTCCCTCCCACAACCAAAAAAGAGGCACAATGCCTAGTTGGTCTTTTTGGATTTTGGTGACAACATATTCTTCATTTGGGTGTGCTACTCCAGCCCATTTATTGAGTGACCAGAAAAGCTGCTAATTTTGAGTGGATACCTGAACAAGAGGAAGCTCTGTGACAGGTCCAGGCTGCTGTACAAGCTGCTCTGCCACTTGGGCCGTATGATCCAGCAGATCCAATGGTGCTGGAAGTATCAGTGGCAAATAGAGATGCTGTCTGGAGCCTTTGGCAGGCCCCTATAGGAGAATCACAACACAGACCCTTAGGATTTTGGAGCAAAGCCTTACCATCTGCTGCAGATAACTATTCTCCTTTTGAGAAACAGCTTTTGGCCTGCTACTGGGCCTTAGTAAAGACTGAACGCCTAACCATGGGCCACCAAGTTACCATGAGACCTGAGTTTTCTATCATGAGCTGGGTGTTGTGTGACCCACCAAGCCATAAAGTTGGGCATGCACAGAAGCACTCTATTGTAAAATGGAAATGGTATATACAAGATAGAGCCAGAGCAGGTCCTGAAGGCACAAGTAAGTTACATGAAGAATTGGCACAAATGCCCATGGTCTCCACTCCTGCCACATTACCTTCTCTTTCCCAGACCAGAGCTATGGCCTCTTGGGGAGTTGCTTACAGTGAATTGACTGAGGAAGAGAAAACTCGGGCGTGGTTTACAGATGGTTCAGTACGATATGCAGGTACCACCCGAAAGTGGACAGCTGCAGCATTACAACCCCCTTTCTGGGGTGTCCTTGAAGGACAGTGGTGAGGGGAAATCCTCCCAGTGGGCAGAACTTCCAGCAGTGTACCTGGTTGTTCATTTTGTTTGGAAGAAAAACTGGCCAGAGGTGCGTTTGTATACTGACTCATGGGCTGTTGCTAATGGTTTGGCTGGATGGTCAGGGACTTGGAAAGACCATAATTGGAAAATTGGTGACAAAGAGGTCTGGGGAAGAAGTATGTGGATAGACCTTTCTGAGTGGGTTAAAAACATGAGCATATTTGTGTCCCATGTGAATGCACACCAGAGGGTGACTTCAGCAGAGGAAGATTTTAATAATCAAGTGGATAAGATGGCCCATTCTGTGGATACCAGTCAGTCTCTTTGCCTAGCAATACCTGTCATTGCCCAATGGGCTGGTGAACAAAGTGGTGGTAGGGATGGAGGTTATGCATGGGCTCAGCAACATGGACTTCCACTCACCAAGGCTGACCTGGCTAAAGCCACTTCTGAGTGCTCAGTCTGCCAGCAGCAGAGACCCACACTCAGCCCCTGATATGGCACCATTCCCAATGTGACCAGCCAGCTACATGGTGGCAGGTTGATTACATTGGACCACTCCCTTCATGGAAGGGGCAGTGATTTGTTCTAACTGGAATAGACACATACTCTGGATATGGGTTTGCTTTCCCTGCATGCAATGCTTCTGCCAAAACTACCATCCGTGGGCTTACAGAATGCCTTATCCTCATCATGGTATTCTGCATAGCATTGCTTCGGATCAAGGAACATACTTCACAGCAAATGAAGTGCAGGAATGGGTGCATGCTCATTGAATTCTCTGGTCTTACCATGTTCCCCATCATCCAGAAGCAGCTGGATTGATAGAACGGTGGAATGGCCTTTTGAAAACTCAATTATGGTGCCAACTAGGTGGCAAAAACTTCAAAGGCTGGGGTAATGTTCTCCAGGAAGCTGTGTATGCTCTGAATCAGCATCCACTGTATGGTGCTGTTGCTCCCATAGCCCAGGATCCATGGGTCCAGGAACCAAGGGGTGGAAATGGGTGTGGTACCACTCACGATTACCCCTAGTGATCCACTAGGAAAATTTTTGCTTCCTGTCCCTGCTACCCTGAGTTCTGCTGGTCTTCAGGTTTTAGTTCCAAAACAGGGTGTGCTTCCTCCAGGAGAAACAACAATGATACCACTGAACTGGAAGTTAAGATTGCCACCTGGTCACTTTGGGCTACTTATGCCTCTGGATCAACAAGCCAAGAAGGGGATTACATTATTGTCTGGGGTAATTAACCCTGACTATCAGAGAGAATTAGGACTGCAACTACATAATGGAGATAAAGAAGAATTTTCTTGGAATATAGAAGATCCCCTAGGGCGTACTACCATGCCCTGTGATTAAAATCAATGGAAAACTGCAACAACACAATCCAGACAGGACTACTAATGGCTCTGAAACTTCAGGAATGAAGATTTGGGTCACCCGACCAGGCAAAGAACCACGCCCAGCTGAAGTGCTTGCTGAGGGTAAAGGGAACATGGAATGGGTAGTGGAAGAAGGTAGTGATAAATATGAACTTCGACCACTTGATCAGTTACAGAAATGAGGACTGTAATGCTGTTTTGTTCATGTTATACTGTTTAAGTTGTAAGATATCAAGTTTAAGAGTGAATGTTGCCTAAGGATTTGCACCCTATTCTGGAGAGATTTAATGTGTTTCCAGTTATATGCAGGACAGTTGAGTATTGTCAAGTAAAAGAAAAAAAAATGTGTGCTTATTTGTTTTCATTTGGAAATTAAGTATGGTTTAAGGTGATATATATATATAGGTGCCAAGTTGACAAGGGGTGGACTGTCATGGTTAGGGACATGTGTCAACTTGGCCAAGTTGTGGTAGCTGTTTATCTGATTGGGCAAGTACTGGCCTGTCTGTTGCAATGAGGACATTTCATAGGATTAGGTCATGATCACGTCAGCTGCATCCACAGCTGATTCCATTTGTAATCTGCCAAAGGGGAGTGTCTTCTACAATTAGTGATGCTAAATCTAATCACGGGAAGCCTTTTAAGGAGGACTCAGAGGAGACAGGTCCCATTCCTGCTTCGGCTGGTGAGCCTCTCCTGCAGAGTTCATCCAGACCCTCCATCGGAGTCGTCGGCTTCACAGCCTGCCCTGTGGTTTTGGACTCTGCATTCCTGAGGTCACGTGAGACACTTTTGTAAATTTTATATTTGCAAGTGTTCCCTGTTGATTCTGTTTCTCTAGAGAACCCGAACTAATACAACTTGGAAAAATTCTGCTCACGGGAATGGCCAACTTTTGGTTCTGGGTGGCCTCCTGAGGTAACCACAGACCTATCTATAGCTTATAAAGTCCAAAGGGTGATTTTTGGTGATCCAGGCCACCCTGATCAAATCCCCTATATACTAATTTGGATTGAAATTTTAACAGAAAAACCCAAGTGGTTATCATCTTGCCTGGAGTCCCAAAAAGAAAGAAAAGACACCCCAGAGCCAAAACGGCCCTCTTAATAAAAACCTCTCAAAAAGAAAAAAAACTAATGGGATCCCAGTATTGACAGGACCACTGGAGGATCCACTCTTGATGGACCCACCCCCATACCCAACAGCCCCTCCCCCCCTATAAGGCCAGAGGGGAAAAACGGCCAAGAGGCGGCCTCCAGCTCCTCTAATAGCCAGGAGGTGCCCTTCAGTCCCTCCCCATACCAGAAGTGGCTCTGCTTACCACCCTTCTTCTGGTTCACAGTCACCGGATTCTCCCAGAGCCCCAATTTTACCCTTGAGGCAGGTTGGCCCTGCCCTGGGGGACAACTGCCCACCTTTCATGGTCTATGTCCCCTTTTCCTCTAGCGATCTGTATAATTGGAAAAACCAGAATCCCTCTTTCTCTGAAAAGCCCCAAGTGCTCATCTCCCTCTTGGAGACTGTCTTTTTTACCCACCAGCCCACCTGGGATGACTGCCAATAGCTCCTCCAGGCCCTCTTCACCTCTGAGGAATGAGATTGAATCAGGAGAGAGGTGAGGAAGCTAATTCTTGGACCTGATGGACAGCCTACTACTGAATCAACCTGATTAGAGGCTGTGTTCCCCTCCATCCATCCCGGATGGGACCCCAACACTAATAGAGGTAAGGAGGCTCTCGATCGGTATCGCCAGACTCTGCTCCAGGGGATACGAGAAGCAGCCAAGAAGCTGATCAACTTATCTCGGGTAAGCAAAACCCTATAAAAGCCAGACGAATCTCTGGCCGCTTTCCTTGAGCACCTCCTTGAGGCATACCGCTTGTACACCCCTATAGTTCTAGACGCACCCGAAAATAGGCAAGCCATAAATATAGCATTTGTCACCCAGTTGGCCCCAGATATAAGAAAAAAATTACAGAAATTAGAAGGATTTGAGGGTAAAGTGCTGTCCAAACTGATACAGATTGCCCAAAATGCTTTTAATAACAGAGATGACCCTGTGACCATGCAATCCAAAAAAATAGCCAAAATTTTAGTATCCACAGTGGCTGAACAGGAAATACAGAAAGAAAGACGGGGAACTATTGAAAAAAGAAAGGGAAACCAAAGAAAAAGTTTGGGCCTAGGTGCAAACCAATGCACCTACTGCAAAGAGAACGGACATTGGAAAAATGAATGCCCTAAAAGAGGACTTAAAGGAATGAAATCGGCCCCTGTTCTGGTTGAAGAGGCAAATTGATGGGGACAGAGCTCCATTCCATTGAGTCCCCAGGAGCCCAAGGTCACATTAGAAATCGGGGGCAAGCCTAAAAAATTTCTTGCAGACACTGGGGCGACCTTCTCCATCCTCCAGCAAGCAGAAGGGCCCATATCTAAGGAAAAAATCCCCATACAGGGAGCAACGGGAAAGACAAAGTCTTATCCATGGACTAAGAATAGGATCACTAACTTTGTGGAAGGAACTGTCACCCACTTGTTTCTTGTAATGCCAGAGTGTCTGTACCCCCTTTTGGGGAGAAACCTTCTCCAGAAATTACAAGCCACCATCTCTTTAAAAAAATGATTCAGCTGAGCTCTCCTTCAACACAAACCCCTTGGATATCCTCCTCATTTGCCCCTTATCAGAAGAGTATTTACTTACTGCAGAGGTGGCACAGCCAGCCCCAGGCCCATATTTGCAGGAATTTAAAGAAAAAATACCAGGTGTATGGGCAGAAACTAATCTACCAGGATTAGCTGCCCACTGGCCCCCCATTGTTGTCCAGCTGACTAGCATCGCCACCCCAATCAGAGTCCGACAATACAAAAAGCTTAAAGGCTAAAAGAGGCTTTGCAGTCCATATCAAAAGACTCCTGGAGGCAGGCATTCTAGTCCCCTGCCCTTCGGCCTGGAAGACCCCCCTTCTCCCAGTCCAAAAAACCAGGACCGATGGTTTCTGAGTGCAAGATCTCAGAGAGGTAAACAAAAGAATTGAAGCTATTCACCCCACTGTGCCTAACCCATATACACTCTTGACCTTGTTACCTCCCAGCCAGCAGGTCTACACTGTTCTGGACTTAAAGGATGCCTTCCTTACACTTCCCCCTGGCTGCAGTAAGTCAACCCATCTTTGCTTTTGAATGGACTGACCCAGAGGGGGTTCTCTGGACAACTAACCTGGACTCGGTTGCCACAAGGTTTCAAAAATTCTCCCACCCTGTTTGATGAGGCCTTAAGCCAGGATCTGGCTCGTTTTAGACAAGAGCATCCAGAGATAACCCTCCTACAATATGTGGATGACCTCTTACTGGCAGCTAATAATCTGTCAAACTGCAAAAAAGCAACTGAAAACTTGTTACAGGAACTAACCCAGTTGGGCTATCGGGTCTCAGCCAAAAAGGCCCAACTCTGCATCAGTTCAGCAACATACTTAGGGTATGAATTAGAAGGGGGGAAAAGAGCTCTGTCTTCTAATAGGATTGAAGCTATCCTAAAAATACCCCAACCAAAAAAAAAAAAAAAAGACAGAAATGGGAGTTTTTAGGAGCAATTTGATGTTGCTGGCTCTGGATTCCTGGGTTTGCAGAAATAACAAAACCACTGTACACTAGCACAGGGAGAAAGGAGGAAGCTCTAACCTGGACTGAGGCTGAGCAAAAAGCTTTTAAAACTCTGAAACAAGCGCTTGTGAGCGCCCCTGCCTTAACCTTGCCTGACCTGTCCAAACTTTTTCAACTACATGTCGCTGAAACCTGAGGATTAGAAAAAGGAGTCCTCACCCAATGCTAGGATCATGGAAGAGGCCTGTTGCCTACCTGTCTGAAAGACTAGACTATGTGGCAGCCAGGTGGCCAAGCTGCTTCCGAGCCATTGCTGTCACCTCGCTTCCAGATGATGACCTGTCCGAGCACATCCATGACTGTTGCAAGATCTTGGAATCTTTCACGAACCTGAGGGCTGACCTCACCAACAACCCCTGGCCAAATCTTGATGAAGAATTATATATAGACAGGAGCAGTTACATCTCAAAGGGAATCAGGTATTTGAGGGCAGTGGTGGTAACTGTGAACCGGGTCATCTGGGCTCAGGCCCTAGGACATGGAACTTCAGCCCAGAAGTCTGAACTAATGACCAGGCTCTGACCCAGGCTCTAAGGTGGGGAAAAGGAAAGGTTGTCAACATCTACACAGACAGCAGATACACCTTCACAACTGTGCATGTCCATGGGGCACTATATCAGGAGTGGGGACTTTTGACATCAGGAGGAAAGGATATAAAAAATATACCAGAAATACTCACCTTGCTAGAGTCTATCTGGTTACCATAAAGGGCAGCTGTTATACATTGCAAAGGACATCAGACTGCTGAAACTCAAATTGCCAGAGGAAATGCCCTGGCTGATAAAACAGCAAAATTGCCCAAAAACCAGTGGTGACACTGCAGATACTTCATGTTTTACTGGGGCGAGTGCTGCCAAGCCCTCCAAAATATACTGGGGAAGAAATTAGACTGGGAGAAACTCTTGGCACTAGAACAGATCTGGATGGTTGGGAAATTCTCCCGGATGGGAGAATACTAGTGCCAGAGCACCTGGGGCACAATTTGGTTGCCCAGTTCACCAAAGTACACATCTTGGCAGTACAAAACTAACTGAACTCTTACAGAGAGATTACTACAGTCCCTGATTGCAACAACAAGCCTGGCACATATCTTCCAGATGCCACATCTGCGCCCAGGTAAATTTCAGCCAAGGGAGAGAAATGCTCCAAGGAACCAGGCTGAGGAGACAAGCCCCAGGGGAACAGTGGGAAATAGACTTCACGGAAATATTACCTGGTCCATATGGATAAAAATACCTGTTAGTCTTCATTGACACCTTCTCTGGATGGACTGAGGCTTTTCCTACCGAACCAAGACAGCACAAATAGTAGTAAGAAAACTAGTTTCTGAAATTGTCCCCCGATTTGGCCTCCTGACTGCAATGGGATCCGACAATGGGCCGGCATTCATCGCCCAAGTTACCTATTTGTTAGCAAAAATATTAAATATCAAATGGAAATTACATTGTATTTATAAGCCACAGAGTTCAGGGCAAGTTGAAAGAATGAATAGAACAATAAAGGAAACTTTAAATAAACTAAAGCTCAAGACTGTTGAAAACTGGGTGAGTCTCCTTCCATTTGCCCTCCTAAAAACTAGATGTACTCCCTATGTTAAGGGAATTACCCCATATGAAATCATGTTTGGATGACCACCTCCACTAACACCTAAATTGGGGTAAGAAAAAATAGCTGAATTAAATAATCATTCTCTTCTAAAATCCTTACAGGCCCTGCAATCTACCACCCAGCAAACTCGGAAAGTGGTGAAGGCAGCCCATCCAGGACCAACAAATCCTGCCCCTAAAAAAGATCTATTTCAGGTGCAGCCCAGAGACCTAGTCTGGATAAAGAAACTACAGCCAGCCACCTTGGAGGCCCAGTGGACGGGACCCCTGCCAGTGATCCTCTCAACTCCAACAGCAGTGAAAGTTGTGGGAAAATGACACTGGATTCATCACACCCAGACAAAAAAGGCTGCCCTGGACCAGATCCCTGAAAAATGGAACATCCAGTGAACTGAGGATCCATTAAAGATAAGACTTTCCAGAAATCCCTCTGGGTCCTCTTAATATCCCTGGTGGGGGTCACAGGAAAAACCCTCACCAGGTTATAAACCGTACCTGGGAACTCACAAAAATGGTGGATGGAGTACTGGTGGCTACAACTACTACTCCCTCCCAACCAACCCTCCACTTTGAACTCTGCCAACTGTGTGGACACCTAGGGAAGGGGAGTTATGGTAACATGATCAGATATGGGTGTGCTACCCCCCACCAAGAAAAAGGCTTATGGCATACCCAATACTATGCCTGTCCTGTGGAGGGAAATTTAAACTGCCAATATTATTGTGCCAACTGGGGTTGCAAAACAATCACAGAATGGACTACCTGAGACCCGTTCATAACCTTAACAAGGGCACCAGCCCATAACCCCAACAGTTGCACCCGAGGCACCTGCAACCCAATGATTATTACTATCCTTCCCTGGTGTAGCCAAACCTGGGTGAGTGGAAAAACTTGGGGATTGAGATTATATGTCTCAGGTTACAACCCAGGCACCATTTTCACAATTCAAAGGTTCCTTCCTCATAAAGCGGACAATCCCATAGGATCTAATCGAGCTCTCAACCCTGGCATAAAACTGGCACAGCCCCCCAGACTCAGGGTCCTGCCTCTGGTAGGCTCGAGCTCAAAAGCCTATGCCTCCCCAAACTCCCAAATAAATTCCTCTCCCTCCCCTAAAAAACCCCTTCTCGACATGTTGAATTCAGTTTTCCAGTTTATGAATCAAACCAATCCACTTATTACTGAAGTCTGTTGGCTTTACTTAAACCCTGAACCCCCTTATTACATAAGAATAGGAGCTAATATCTCCCTAGGCCTCATGGATACCCATATCAGAAACCTCTGAGTCCAAGAAGCACAAGGCCAACACCTATGCAGGTGGGAACAGGAACCAAAACTCACCCTAGGAGATCTCCAAGGGCAAGGAACCTGTATTTATTCTGAGAATTTTAATCTAGCCAAATCCCTCTATAGTGACTTCTGTGGTCTCATCATGTCACTAAAGGACATTTTAACTTCAACCCCAGGTGGATGGGACCACCTCCTTATAGCCCCTGATGGTATTTGGTTTGCCTGCACATCTGGCATTAATCCCTGTATAACTCTCCCAATAATGGCAATCGAGGAGGAATTTTGTATTTTAGTTCATATTATCCCCAATAATAATTATATTATTAATTATATATTATATTAATAATATTATATAATATATCAATAATATAATATAATTATATTATTATCCCCCAATAATATATTATTATTATTATTATGGGGATGGAGGTAGGGAACATTTAGAAACCACTTACCAGGCCAAGCGAGCCCCAATCTTAGTGCCCCTCCTTGTCAGACTGGGCATCACAGGATCAACTGCAGTCAGAACTTCAGCTCTTATCACCGGGGACCAAAATTTTAAAACCCTTAGCAAACAAGTTGATCTGGATCTTAGTGAATTGGAAAGCTGTCAGTCATTTGGAAAACTCCCTAAATTCACTGGCTGAGGTCGAACTCCAAAACCGCAGAGTCTTAGACCTCCTATTTCTGAAAGAAGGGGGGTTATGCGTGGCCCTCGGAGAAACCTGCTGCTTCTATGCCAATCATTCTGGACTAATTAGAAATAGTCTATCCTTAGTCCATAACAGGTTACAAGAGCGGGAAGAATGCGAAAAAACTGAAACCAACTGGTATGAAAACTTATTTTCCTGGTTTCCATGGCTAACCATGCTCTTGTCTGCCATAGCAGGGCCCCTAATTCCCATATTATTAGGCTTAATGTTTGGACCCTGTGTAATCAACTGTCTAACCTCATACGTGCAAAGAAAAATACAAACTGTTAAATTATTAGTCCTTGGAACCCAATATCAACAGATTTATAATCAAAATGAAGAAACAATGATTTGATTCTCTCATAAAACCAGTGGGGAATGTGGAGGGCCAGGAGCAATCAATCAGGCCCAAGCAGGGAAAGCCCCCACAACATCGGGGCAGAATGTCCCCAAGAGTTAAACAATAACTAATGTTAGGAAACTGAGGGAATGGGATGTGTTTTGAACAGTTAAAGGTGTTCTGCTTCTATGATCACGCTTGCTTGCTAGCAACTGTAAAAACCACAACATGAGTTTAGCCTTTATAAGCACACCTTGAAAACCCCTGGGGGCTGCTCTCTGAATCTTCCTTCTTGGAGGTTTCTGAGGCAGTTGCCGGCTGGCTAATAAAGACTCCCAATTGGCTTGCAGCTTTGAATTGTGTGGTCTCTCTTTTGGTGTGCCCCACAACATTTGTGTTCCAAGTGCAAGAGCAGACTCAGGGAGCTCTGAAAGCTCAGTGCCAAGCTCCCACTGAAGTCCTGGAAGGCCAGGAGAGGAGACCCCAATGGGAAGGGACCCTGCACAGGCCTCTTGGCTCCTAAGCCTGTAGCTGAGAAGGGAAGGACCCACAGCTGCCGTTTTCATGTCTGGCTAACTGGGAAGATCTTAACGTGGTCTGTGCTGTATTCAGCTTAGGACCATGTTTCCTCGCCTACCTTCCTAGGGCCTCCTGTCTTCCACTGCCCGCTGTTCTCACCTACAGGCTTGGGGAGCCAACCACAGCTCCTCCTATATGTGTATGTTTGTGTCCACATGCACCAATTGTCTCTTTTGTAAAGAGAGAGAATTGGCTCACAACTGTGGGGCTGTCATGTCTGAAACTTGTAAGCCAGGCCTGCAGGCAGAAAGCTTAGAGAACCAGCGCTTTTTGGAGTCTTGAGGCAGAATTTTTTTCCCCAGGATGCCTCACTTTGCTCCTCAAGCCTTCACCAGATGGGATGAGGCCACCACATTATCCAGGACATACTTAAACTCAGCCGATTGTCATGGTTAACCATGCCAACAAAACACCTCCAAGCACTGGTGAGGCCAGTGTCCGATCAAACAACTGTGCACTATGGTCCAGCCCAGAGGGTGCATGGAATTCACCATCCCAAGCACCTTCCTCTAATTGGAAATTCTCCAGAGGGTGGCTACAAAGCACCCTACACCCTGCAGCCTCTCCCAGGGGTCAGTCCTCCTGGGGGTTTCCCAACTCCCTGCCTCTCAGCCTCCACTGCTCTGCCACACTCCACTTCCCATTGCACCTTTCCAAGCTGAATTCATTCAAAGACAACCAGTGCTTGTCTCAAGACATCACGGAGGAGGAGCAGTGCCTGATGCGAGGATGGTTACCCCTTCACCACCATGTGTGGCCCAACTCACAGCCCACTTCTGGTGAGGTGCAAGCCCACTGCATTTATGTGAAGAATGTGGAGTGTGTGTGTTGTGAAAATTGACTGGACAGTCTACCTTTTCACTAATAGGATAAGAGGAGTCCAGATGAGGAAGGTGCCAGTTATCCTGTTTGCTGGTGAATAACTTCCAGGCCACAGCAGAGCTTAGCACTGTGTAATCTCAAAGAGAAACTGAGTCACAGAGGAGCTGGCTTTGGAGATCCAACACCCCTGCCTGTCGTCTTTCCCAGACTTCTAAAACTCACCAGTGTCTGGAGTGGGAGATGTGTCAGTGACAAGAGTTTGAAAGAATAAATCTTTGGTGGAGATTGCCTGGAGGTGGAAAGTAAAGGGACTCGGATGTAGGAGCCAAGAGTTTAAACAAGACCTGCAGAATTTGTTGGGAGCAGCTGGCGTCAAAGTAGTGGCAAGAAATTGAGGAGATAGTAATTTGCTTAATGGAGAACAGTCTGGGGGAAAGAGAAAAAGTTTGTTTTGTCTTAGCCCCAGGTTCTTTGTGGTCATCTTAAGTAAGCACTCTGTATTCTCACCAGGTGCATGCATACTCTTTGTCACATGAATCCTGCAGTATATAAGCAGGAACCAATTAAGAATAAAGTTGTCTGAGGTCTCTAGTCTGTTATCGTTGAGCTTCAGACCCCCTGAACCCATCTTTGTTTGTCTTTTATTCTTTCTTTCATTCTTTCTTTCTCATCATTCCTTAATATCCTTCAAGCTCCATTTCATAGGAAGCAACATTTGGTGCCCAACATGGGGCCTGAAGAGGAAGACTCCAAAACAATACTAAGGAACCAAGGAAAAGTCTCCATTAGAGAGACATGTGTCCAGCTGATAGAAGAGGACTCGAGTCATTATTGGTAAGTAAGCATTTTCCTTGGCACATCAGGGTAATGGGTAATCACAATAGGTGGCTGGAGGAGTATGTATGTATGTTTGTGTGTTGGAAACATTGTTAGGGTGCCATTACAAAAATAAGGTTCTGATAAAGTTCAAGAGTTATTTGTATTTTGAAGAAAAAGACTTTTTGGATAAAACAGAGAAGAACCTAAAGCAGATTCCCCATTGTGAGATGGGAGACATTGAAGGAAAAGGAGTGAAGAAAGTTCTGAGCTGAAAACATTTTTCCGTAACAATACAGTGAGGCCACATGGGACAATAACAGAAGGGAGTTAAAAAAAAAACAACTAGGTTCTTGTTGTTAGGAAGGAAATAGTTAAGGGAAATAGTTAATAACATAAGGATGACACAAGCAGGAAATATAGCCAGGGAAAAGGTAACTCTAGTTGGGAAAAAGAGGCTAAAATAGCTTCTTCCAAAAAAGATTTTTCTCAAAAAATAAGATAGAAAGATTGAGAGAATATTTGGAGTAATTAAAGGGGAGAAAGGACAAACAAATCGAGGATATGGAGACTATGTTAGAAGATCCAAAGAAATCTTCAAAATAGAAATACAGAAGTGTGAACCTGAGGCAAGGACAGTAAATAAATGACTTAAGATGGGAAACATAATTACAAAAATTTCACCTCAATATGGGATGCAAATGGCTCCAGAAAAGATTCAAAAATCATTAAATCAGTTATGGCTCCTTTGGTCACTCGTCTTGTGGGGATAATTCAAGATTCCATGACATTTCACAAATTGACTCATATCAATAGCAAAGGGCTGCGAAAGAAATTCCCATCTCTATCTAAACAGCAAGCTCAGGACATTGTTAGGACTTGTCCAACCTGTGGACCTTTAAATGCACTCCCATTTGCATCAGGGGTTAATCCTCGAGGTCAAAAAGCAAATGAATTATGGCAAATGGATGTTACTCATATTTCACATTTTGGTAAAATGCAATATGTACATGTTATCATAGACACTTGTTCTCATTTCATCTGGGCTACCGCACAATCTGGAGAGCATTTCTGCCATGTTCGATCACATTTACTTAGTGCTTTTGCTGTTATGGGATGCCCTCAATCTATTAAACAGACAATGGTCCTGCTTATACAGGAAAACAATTTCATAAATTTTGTACTACTTTTAATATTATTCATATCACAGGAATTCCACATAATCCCTCAGGGCAAGGAATTATTGAACGAGCAAACCGGACACTAAAGTCTATGCTCTTAAAACAAAAAGGGGGAGATGATGATCAGGAGGATGATGCTGTGAAAATAAGTGCACCTAAAAATCAATTAGCAAAGGCATTGTTTACTTTAAATTTTTTAAACATTTATGATAATTCATCACAGACTCCTGCAGAACAACATTTTAGCAATTTGGAAAAGAAAAATGATACAACCCAAACAGAACTGCAGCTGCAGCCAATATATTGGAAAGATGTTAAAGATGATTTATGGAAACCAGGAATGGTAAAGGTGTGGGGTAG
>PVIY010036347.1:0-25530 GCA_004026745.1 Myrmecophaga tridactyla
TTTTTTTCTCTATTATCATTTTATTTCTTTTTCTGATGTCTTTTTATTTCTTTTTCTAAATCGATGCAAATGTTCTAAGAAATGATGAATATGCAACTATGTGATAATATTAAGAATTACTGATTGTATATGTAGAATGGAATGATATTTTAATATTCTTTTGTTAAGTTTTTTAATTAATAAAAAAGTTTATAAAAAATGTTATTTGAAATTTATTACTTTTTTTGCATATATATTATATTTCACAATAAAAACATTAAAATATGAAAAAAGAAAATTAACCGAATTGTATTAAAAAAATTAAGTTATGTGTAAAGCAATGGGATATCCTTATCAAGTGCCACTGAATTAGCTAAATGTTTATTTAATCTGTTATTTAGTATAGTTTAGCCATAGCCTAAAATAATTGGCTAAGTACTGCAAATATAGACTAAATCTATATTTACAGTAGGGAAATAGAAATTATTATGCATTTCAGATAAAATGAGTTTAAAATAATGAATTAGGTTTTACAACGTGACTGTAACACCTGGTGTTACAGTTATGTGAGACTGAGGCAACAAGTGAATTTATTAATTTAATAGAAATCTGTCAGTTCTTTGGGAGTGGCAATGAGGAAAAGATGTTGGTTTATTAGCATATAGATTAAGCAACCAACTACAGACTAAATCATTGTTTTTCCATCAGAAGGCACCTACCCACACTCAAGTTTCCCACCAGGTTATAGATGGTCGCAGAGTGGGCACAGTGCCTCCTAACCACTAAACAGGTATTTCTTACCAGCCACCAAAAGAAGATATATTATAACTCATTCATAACATTCTAATGGAAAATTAGGCACTTTGAATAAGGAAAACTACTTTAATGGAAAGAGTTTGGTGAGCTGCCTATAAACAACTTTAAAACACAAGAGATTCTCCAGTGGAAAATGGCCTAATCCTTACAAACTGCTTCACAATAGGCAGAAAATCAACATGAAAATTGACATTCAAAAAATCCACTCCCCAGTAATTCTTTGCACATATATTTCTTTAAAAAGAAAAGAAAGAAAAGTAAATGATGCTGAACTACTGTTGTAGCTGCAACAAATAAATGATGATTAACAGTTACACTCTTGGGTTCTTTGTGGGTATGAAAACACCAAAATAACCAATAGATTCAGCTACACATTTGAGCAAAGAAAGTCTGTCAAATTTGCTATATGACCTAAACTATTTGGACACCTAGCAAAGAGTTAGATGCTCTACTTATATATATATGAAAAAACACAGGGTCAGCTATATGCTTATGGTGACACAGGCTAGAGAAGGGGAAAGAGTTTTTAAATATGTATTTCAGCTCTGGTATATGAATCACAATGCTAAAATTCCTCCAGTACACACAAATAAAATTGCCTAGCTTAAAAGTCCCAAACAGCACCGACAAGGGTGAGACACACTCTCATTTTAACATGTTTCTGATATCATCAAATAGCCTAATAAATGTAATAGTGAAGATCAATCCTGTAATACTTCAAGGGTTAAGTTCTTTGTTGTGAATAATTTTGAAAAAGTATCCCAGTAAACGCCAGGTTTAGGCTGGTTCAGAGAGAGAAACCATGTTCCATAATGAGGGTTGGCCTGGACCAGTCCCAGTAGAATTAATTTTGCGCCGTAGAACTCCTAGATAAATTAGTTTTGCTTTAAATATTGAGTCCTAAAAGAGTTAAAAGAGGGAGAGTATCAATCAATATTTTTTAGATTAGCTACTTTGTATATGACAAAACAAAATTAACTTTGGCATTATAACCCCTTCCTCTGGCATTTCAGATGAACCCCAAGTTTAAAATAAATAACTAGAGATCAGAAAACCAATCAAATGTGCATTTGTTTTTTATAGAATATAAAAATTATATGGAATACAAATTTAGATTATTTTATACAATATTGGTTTATATAATAATATACGCTTAGATTATTATAATTATTCTATAATTATATAGAATATAAACTCACTGCCTAGCTCGTAAAAAGAAAAGATGACTCATACATTCTGCAAATTTACAAATATTGTTCTTATTTTTATTTATTAAAGTAACCACACTTGAGAATTAAGAGCCCTGAACTATATAGACAGATTTCTGTGAGGTTTTTAAATAGAAATACCAAAATAGTTAAGCTTTCAAATTAAGTGAAAAGTAATATCTCAGTTAACAATGTAAAGTTCTTAAAATTATGCTTTGATTAATTTCTTCCAACGTCTACCCATTACTTCCTTTTTATAAAATTAATTACCACTGAAATATTTGTGCAGAATTAAAATCATGTCTATAAATGGCGACAAATTTAAACGAAAATTCCCTTGCATTTTAATGGCTTTTTCTGGTTAAATGCCTACCAAAAAGGTAAATGCAAAGATGAAATCTGGTTTTTAACCTGGCCATTTGCCCTTACAAACAATCTTCAATGTTATTTGGTCATCATTTGGTAATTAAAATGGCAAATCAGAACCATGCTAAATTTACATCTTGCGCCCAAAGTTATTTAGCAGATAACTAGAGATAGGGGAAATGTCTCTTTAACAGATTCTTTTACAAATACATCTACAGGAAGCATCAGACTTTCAAACACTCATAAAAACAAGAAACAGTTGAACAGTGGCACCCAGAGGTGAAAAATATATTACTTCTAGAAATTTATATGGTTAATCATGTTTTTCAGCCATCCTTTTTGTCAGTTCCAGATTTTCTTCCTAAAACTTGCCAGAAATGGGTGTCTCTTAGTTGCATATTGAAATACCACATTTTAATGAACAAAAATCAATATTTTATTTTAGGAAAAAAATACCTTGCTTGTGAGTTAAATTGCATGTCAATTTCCTTCCCTCAAAACAATAAATAAGCCAACTGAACACCAAGCAAATTAATTTCCAGAAACTGAATATAATGCCCACTTGCTTATTGATAGCCTACAAAAATTATTAGGGAAAAAGTTTTTAAAAACTGGCTCTGTGACTACAATTTCCATTAATTGCAAATTATGTTTTTTCTAAAAATCTTTATGTTGAACAATTGCACATTCCAAACCAAAAATTATGAACCTGGGGAGATTTTTTTAATCCATATTGAACCCTCTCATTATCACCACGGCAAGGGATGGGAACGGAACGACTGCTAAGCAAGAAAGAGAAAAGGAAATGATACTTTTTTATTCTGCAAGAAGTTTAAAAATAACAGAATCTATTTTGATAAAATTAAAACGAGCCTACCGATTTTTAATTAAAGCAGTGCTGTACCTTTGAACCTACCAACAAGCAGCTGCATTAAGCATTTGGCTGGCGCTGAGTTCCTAAGCTAAACTGCAGGAAAAACGTCTCCTCCCGAGTCTAATCACCTTCGGGGAGCCTCAAATAAACCTTAGTATTTGGGGCCAGTGCAGGTCAGAATGTTTAAGAGCCTCAGAAGAACAAGGTCTTATTTTTGTTCCTGAGCTGAAAGGCCCACGTGTACTCAGTAAGAGAAGGTTTTCCAGGCCGGTTTTGCCTACTCCAGCGCGTATTTTCGTCTGTTACCAGTTTCCATTACCTTTTGTCAGACGTTTTCTCCGAGATCGCGCTGCCTCTTTTTAATCACCTAAGAAACGGTCTGTGACAAGCTCCAGAATAAGGCTCATCCTCTCTTATCTGCATCTTCAGCCTAATGATGAGAAATGGGCTTCCGTAAACTTGGAAAAGGCAGGAAAATGCTACCAGAATCATTATCCACTACTTAGAATTGGAAAGAAGAGATCTGTCCCTTTTTAGAAGAATATTAATAAAATATAACACAATGTTCCAAAGCCTTCAGCTTTTCATGTAAGAAATTGCCTGGTCCTATTCAAAAGAAAAACAAAATACTTTCATTTCCTAATATCTGAAATCCACATCAGAAGAGAGCCTCGATTTTGCATATTGAGCAGTGTTCAATTGTCTGACAGAAATGAGAAAACTATGCCTGCATGAAAGCTAATATTAAAAGAAATGTCTCCGTTTATATATATATATATATATATATATATATATATATATATACTTTCCTTTTGTCTCTGTTTTCCTTTTCCATAATTAGCAGTGTCGCTGCCTAAATCAATGTGTTGGCATTAAGGAGTAGCTTTCATGCAGCTTCTGTCGCCAGCACGCTACTTGCGCGTGAACAGACTGTGAACCGCAGCTAAACGCCTGCCTGCCTGCCTGCCTTCCTGTCGCTACGTCTCATAGAGGAAAACAGCAGGTTTTCTCGTACTGCCAACCACGCCACCTTTGCCCATCTTTGCGGACTCCATTCCAGTAACAGCTTGAAGAAACACCAGGCTTACAGCATTTTGGAGCAGACCATAAGGTGGCTGCTGCACATGGATCATACTGATCTCTCCAGCCACTGTTAGAAAACCCACAGCTGTTCGAAGATCTGGGCCCAGCGTGGTGATACGCCGCGGGAGATATGGGCGCCATCTAGTGGCTCCTGCCATCTGGGAGAGTCGTCAAGAGATAGTGAGGATTACATAAGATTCTGAAAATGATCCCTACAGCCAAACTGTAAAATAAAATTGTCTTCAAAATACAATCAAAACAAAAAATATAATCCAAGCAGTGGAGAAGGAGGCTTACGTAAAGAAAAAGGAAAAAAAAAAAGAATACATATAAACTCAAAGGACTCTTTTACAGGGATTTCAAGACCAGTTCTCCAATATCAATTTTAAGTCTCTGAAATGTTAAAGTGCTTTGTTGGTATATCTTTATATATATTAAGAAAAGGAAAATGGGGAAGGATTATTGCCAGAATACTACCATTTTTCTATAATATGCCATTTATCTTGACGGGTTTATAATTCAGCAAGCCAATCCAAATGGAATTGAATACTTATTTTTCCTACCATCTGATAAATACATTTTGATTCATGCCAGTGTGCCTTAAGTTTTACAGATGCCACTTGTAAAATACTCCACCAGCTATTTCTCCCTTCTTCACTCCAACACCATCCATTCTTAACATTACCCAAAGGAGATCTTATTGTTTCCCCATCTCCTCTTTGCACATGTATATTTTCTGGATGAAAGGACTTCAATTCTCTTCTGGGCAAATTTGTGTTTACGACCCAGTTTAAGATCAAATTCAAGTTACAACTACTCAAAAGTTCTATCCCAGATAGATTGCAACCACGTCCTATTTTGTTTCCAAATTTATTTTATGTTGCCACTGGTTTATAATTTCCTAGTTGTCTTATCTCTACAGATAATGATTTTGTGTCACCCACAGCCTCTACCTCAGTAAAGCTTTATTAACTATGTGTTGAATAAACAGCTATGACATAAATAGATGACTGTCCCTATTAGGATATGTTAATAAATACTCTGAATATTCTGCCCTCCTGATGGGCTAAATGTATCAATAATAACTAACATGTAGTGAGCCTTACTGAGCTGGCCATGTGTTAAGTACTTAGACATTCTCTTATGAATGCTCACAACAACCCTAGGATATAAACACTACTACTTTTATATTTTTATTTATATCTCATTTTATTTTACTTAATTTTATTTTATACTTGAGGAAAACTGCATCTGAAAGGTTAAGAAATTCACCCAATTAACAAAGGCACTAAGTGGGAAAGCTGGAACCTGAACCCAGGCTATCTCCAGAGCCTCTACTGTGAACCACTACACCACGCTGTCTCTAAATTTTGTTTGTTATTAAATATATGATACACTATGTCATTAGTACTGGTTGTATCATATTTCAATGATTCGCTTTACAGAAATTAAACTGTTATAATTTTATCCCATACAAAGCCTGTTATTTTAGACAGTGCTATAATTATTCGAGTTGTTCATATTTTTTACCATGTTTGGTCTTCAAAGAATGAGCTTTCTATAATCAAAAGATTTGTACAGAGGAAGGAAAAGAAATTACTTTACTGATCAAAGGACTGATGCAGGAAAATATGCAAGCTGACAGCGTTTAGCTAAGATTTCAACAATGAAGTGGAAGAACTAGGGGAAATGGGAGATCTGGTAATAACTGTTTCTTTGTTTTTTCAGTTCACCTGACCCCTTTAAGCATTTTAATTTCAAAATGCTGCTTATGGTCCTTAGGCTTGGCCTCACGAGTAAGCAAATCAGGAACCACCTGTGGGGTATCAGTTCAAGGGAGTTGGAAAGGGCTCTCTATCATCCTGAAATATTGGAAGATGTTTAAAATTGCACTATTAGAGCTTCTTTCCTTTGACATAATCTGGAAAGGGACAGCACTGATCACAAAAGCTCAAAACTGGAAATAACCTGCATGTCCATAAACAAGAAACTGGACAAATAAACCATGGTAAATTCATACAATGAAGTACTATTCGGCATTGAAAATGAATGCACTAATACTACACACGACATGGATTAATCTCGTAACAATTCAGAGCAAAAGAAGCAAGATGTAGAAGAATATGCATCATTCCATTTACATAAAATGCCAAAATAGACCAAACTAAACTATATTGCTTAAGGATGCTTAACTCAAACGGGAAAACTACAGAGAAATGCAAGGGATTTTTTTCTTCACCAAAGGAAGTAGAAGAGAAATGCAAGGAAATGATGCCACAAAAGTCAGACTTGTTGTTGCCTCTGAGAGAAGGGGGCATGGGACATAGAAGAGAGACAATTTCTGTAGGGCCAGCAATGTTTTGCCAAATTGTACATTCATGTTGCATTTGCTTTTCTGTTTGTATGTTATACTGTACAATAAAAACGTAAAATAAACACATCCATGGTCATCTCAAAAATGCATCAGGAAAAGAGATCATGTTAAGCATTATCCATCATTTAAGTTCTGCCAAAAAATAAGCTTGTTAGGTCTATGATTGCAAGCAGACCTGGGAGGAGAGGAGAAAAAAGCAAGCAGTCCAAATTCTAGAAGATGGTAGTAGTTAGAATGTGAGCTCTGGAATCAGACAGACCTGGATTTGAATTAAAACCCTATCACTTAGCAGCTGTGGAGACTGGCTGATGTTTAAACCTCTGAAATCCTCTGCTCTCCACTTCTGAAATGAAGATCACAATGATTTCTATGTCATAAGTCCTTGTGAGGCTTAAACAAGGTACATTTTAGATAATGCTCCTGCTTTTTAATAATTGCTCAATAAGTGTTCTTTTCTTTCACTCGGAAAGCTCGGAAGTAGAGGGAGAAATCACCAAAGTGAGTAGAAGAGGAGAAAACTCAGAGACTTGTTCTCTTTCTTTTCCATTCACTCCGCTGACTTCTTCCTGAGCCACTCACCAGAGACTGCTCTGGCAAGAATCACCAGGAATTTACTTCTTGTTATCAAACCCAATGAACATCTTTTCTCCACAGCAGCTGACACTGTCAACTATTCTCTCCCCCACCCCTCCTAGCCTGTGGCCAGGGTCTTGCTATGACTCTCCCATCCTGCAACAGCCTCCTACTGTCCTCTCCAGGTGGCCCCTCTCCAGCCCTTTCCCCACAAGGCAGCAGAGTGATCGCCCTCAGGTGTAAATCTCATCATGACCCTTCCTCTGAGCCATCATATTAATGTCTCTTCTCTTTAACCCACACTAGATGCCCTGAAGAACCTGGTCTCTATGTCTTCACTCTAACCTACCTGAGCTTGCTCAGACCTTCTGCCTTTCTACTACCTGTCTTCTCTGCCTGGAAGGTCCACACTCCACCTTCCCTTCACCATATTGCCACATGCTATCCACTGATGAGACATGCCTTTAGAACATTCCATGAAAAATTCAATATCGCAAAAATTTAACCTTTGTTATTCTTATTTTTTTGCACTTAATAATGCAATTCAACTCTTGTTAAATTTTAAGTGATGGTCTTGAAGCACCCAATAAGAAGAGAAAAATAGAAATGAAGGAAAATTGAATTGAGTAGCTAGAACTATATGAGGACACTCGTCTAGAATTTATAAATAGAGGACAAATCTTTGGAAGATGTTCTTGATCTTTAATTTATATTACAGATATATACGCTTATTCAAAAAAAGACACAATGTATAGAAGAATATTTTCATCCTTTGCCATTCTGAAGTGAACGGTCTGTGAATTTTTCTGTGAAACTTACCTTCTCTCTCCCAATTGCCCCGCCCCCTAAAAAAAGAAACACCAAACATCAGCCACTTTATTTAAAAACAAAGAGTCTCATGACAATAGAATTATGATGAGGAGCATTTTCCATGCTTTATTCTTCATGCCCAGAGTGACATTGGTAAGGTAAGACATATTAAAAGTCAATAGCACATATTTTGAAGTTTAAGCTACCATGTTTAAAAAAAGTCATTTCCTTAAACAGGAAATGTATTAATAATGGCACAAAAGACAGTACAAGTCATACTATAGAGTACAATGTTTCCCTTCAGAGAGAAAATAATATCCTTATTTTCAAAGGGTAGTAATTCTTTAGCACAGTCGTTTAAAAAATAAATATAGGAGGGGGAATAAATCTTGCCACCCTTCATCTCATATTCACATATATTTTCCTGAGTTCTGATCATTTGATAAGTTAGTGCATTTCACTAAGGATTTAAGTTGAGACTACCTGAAAATTTTAACTGCATTAATATTCTCTTGTTCTCACCAATCTCATAAGTTCTCTTTGCTTTATACATGTATCTACTTTTTTTTTAACTTTTTTATTGTATAGTATACATACATACAAAGCAAAGAAATTTTAAAAAGCAATAGTTTTCAAAGCACTCTTCAACAAGTAGGTGCAGGACAGGTCCCAGAGTTTGTCATGGGCTACCATGTGATCTTCTCAGATTTTTCCTTCTAGCTGCTCCAGAATATAGGAGGCTAGAAGGCTTAAATTTTTTTTATCATCACAATCAGCTTCTTTCCTTTCTTTTTTTGTGAAAAATAACATATATATAAAAAGGAATAAATTTCAAAGCACAGCACCACAATTAGTTGTAGAACATATTTCAGAGTTTGACATGCGATACAATTCCACAATTTTAGATTTTTGCTTCTAGCTGCTCTAAGATACTGGAGGCTAAAAGAGATATCAATTTAATGATTCAGCATTCATATTCATTTGTTAAATCCTGTCTTCTCTGCATAACTCCACCATCACCTTTGATCTTTCCATCCCTCTCTTTAAAGGTGTTTGGGCTATGGCCATTATAACCTTTTCATGTTGGGAGGGGCTGTCATTAATATGAGGTAGGGAGATGGAACTATCTGATGTTCTGGAGAGGCTGCGCCCTCTAGGTTTCAGGACTTAACTGGTCCAGGGACCCTTCTGGAGGTTGTAGATTTCGGGAAAGTTGTTCTAGTGCATGGAACCCTTGTGGAATCTTATATATTGCCCTACGTGTTCTTTAGGACTGGCTGGAATGGTCTTGGTTAGGGTTTGGCAGGTTATGATAGGTAGCAAGGTCTAACTGAAGTTTGCAAAAAAGCAACCTCCAGAGTAGCCTCTTGACTCTATTTGAACTCTCTCTCTGCCACTGATACTTTATTAGTTACACTTCTTTCCCCTCTTTTGGTCAGGATGGAATTGTTAATCTCACATGCCAGGACCAGACTCAGCCTGGGAATCATCTCCCACGTCACCAGGAAGACATGTTCACTCCTGGATGTCATGTCCCACGTAGCGGGGAGGGCAACAATTTCACTTGCAGAGTTGGGCTTAGACAGACTGAGGCCACATCTGAGCAACAAAAGAGGTCCTCCAGAAGTGACTCTTAGGCATACTTATAGGTAGCCTAAGCTTCTCTGCTACCTACATAAGCTTCAAAAGAGTAAGCGCCAGGATCAAAGACATGGCCTATTGATATGGGTGTCCCTAAAGTTTGACACAGTATCAGGGGACTCCCTGATGGTAAGGTGTAATAGTTCTATATTCTTTCTCCCATCCCTCAAGGGACTCTGCCAATACTTTTTGATTATCTGTTTTTATGTACTCTTGGATATATCCAGGCATTACACTAATCTATACAGGCTTAAAGGACCTCTTTCTAATTCTGGGCTCCCTGTGTTTCAGTTGTTCAAATGAGCTATATAGATAGGTTGAGTTAGATTATGCGCTATAGAAAAATTCCAGCTCCAGACCAAATAAACCTTTCTTCCTTTGGTCTCAAAGAATATG
Source organism: Myrmecophaga tridactyla (assembly GCA_004026745.1). Lineage (NCBI taxonomy): Eukaryota > Metazoa > Chordata > Mammalia > Pilosa > Myrmecophagidae > Myrmecophaga > Myrmecophaga tridactyla. The sequence goes on from PVIY010036347.1 coordinate 10,121, forward strand.
TGTGGTTCCAAACTATAGACACTGTCTTCCCTACCCCAGTCTTCTGAATTACTTTAACCCCAACCTGATTAGCTTCATTCTTATCTCTAAATATCAGGTTTTATATATATATATAAAACTTCATAAAATCCATCAAAACACATCAAAAAATAATGATAAGATATTCCAACTTCTTTTTCCAAAATAACTAACAAGCAGATTTCCTGGAGCAAATGAATGCTAGAAGAGATGCCACCCTCATTGGATTGACTCATTTCAGCAAGTGTCAGCATGATTATAAGTGAACGGTTATGAGAATTGTTAACCTGATAGAAGCCCCTCATTTTCCAGGCTAAGGATCTAAGGGGGTCTCTGGAACAAAAGATTCTTTTACTTGCTAAAAGTAACTTCTAAAATGGGACCTCTCAAGCCTCCAAAAGGGTTATTCTACTTTTGAATCAACATTCTCAGGATCTAGGATATAGATTATTCCTTGAAGATAATTTTTCACTAAACACTGGTTTGAGGAGTGCTTTAGAAATGTTTTTCCTTAAAGTCTCATTTTTGTAAGCAAAGAGGATTTGTTTGGGCTTGCAATCAGAAACAGCAAAGATGGGATTTTTATTTTTTCATAAAAGATAGAGGTTGCATAAACACATCAACCTTCAAAAGGCACAACTTTTTTTGTGAATTGCCTCCAAACGTGATTTTAAGCAAAACTGAGCAAGAGAAAACATAGCATCAAGTCCACCTATTTAATAGATTTGGATTCATTTGAGCTGAGTGAAAAAACAAATTACTCCATCAAATCAATTTAGTAAAAGCCGAAATATGCCTCTGAGCATAGTGTGGGTCTAAAGATGACTCACTTTCCACTGTTTCTTAAACTGTTTTATTGGCACAGGTGCCTATCACTTTGCCTGATGTGACTTAAGGGGGAGTTAAAAGAATCTACAAGTTCCTCTGCCATTCAAAAAACAGTCCAAAAAATAAAAATTTTATGTCCCCACACAGCTTCTTTTCTCATATGTGAAAATGTCACAGTTCTATTAAAGTAAATAAAAAAGCAAGTCTATATATCCTAAGAAGACAGAAGAAGCCATATCTGTCTTATTCGCATCCTATCCTTAGGATGAAGTCAGCACCTGAGCAGTAGCCAATCAATAAATATCTGTTGAATGAACATGTTTCCTGGTATTTTTATACCAATTAAATTTTTAATTTTGGGTTTGTTTGTTGCCTTTAAAAAATTAAATCTCTTTTCAGTCCATAAATGCAAGAACTCAAAGAAGTTATTTTAAAAACTAAGGAAAATAGAACGTTAGGATGAATAAAGTATACTTACTCTTTCTGAAAAATGGAGAGGAAGGCAAATTTCTTATTTGTAACAATTTGTTGGCCAGCCTGTCTACAATCTTGAAGAGGACAGAGTAAGTGTTAGCTTCTAATACATGCATTTGGTTACTTAATAACAGAGTACAATCATTATCCTCAAAATCTTGTGTTCCAAAAGTCACTGAATTGCAGAGTGACCTTGTCTTTCCAAGTTCCTATAAATCTTAATTTTAACCTTATTTAATTGAGTAGTTGACAAAAATAATTCTAGCACATACATTTTCACTAGCCCTTCCGCAATATCAGATTTCACAGGAATAGTATTTGTCATTGGGATTGAACATTAATATCATAAAGAATGAAAAATACTGATACTGAAGACATAGTTTCAATCTTCATGAACATTCTTACATGAATAAAGTTTGATTCCTTCCCCAGGGGACTGTGGGCCTGTGTTCATTTGAATGGCTTGTAACCTAAATTCTGAATAAGGCATAAGGGAATAAGTCAAATGGAAAGCATGTACTTTAGTATTAAGTCAACTATTACATTACATTTTAAAGAAGGGGGGAAATATGGCAGCTTTCATTTCAACACTTCAAGGAAAAGGGAGTAGGGTTATGCTAAAGTCAGGACAGAAAACTGTTTAGCTGCATTTTTGTTAACAATCTGGAAGCATCCATTGTATTACTTCTGTAATGTTATTGAGCTAGTTTTATTAAGGCAAATTTATAGCAATGTTAGAAATTAATATCACTCTTATTTCCTCCACTGTCTGACTTTATTGAATGCCATGGGGCATATTAATCAGTAAAGCCAAGTAGTGCATGAAATAAAAGTATAAATTAACCTGTAACACGAATATAAAAGGGGCTTAATAAAATAGAAATAAATAACACTTTAATGATACTCAACCTGCCCTGTCTGAGCCAAGCAAAAATTGTGATAATGCCAAACACAGAGTCTAAAGAGCCCTATATATTTATATAAAGTTAAATGGAAGAACACACTGACGTGGAAGTCAACAATGACAATTACGGCCACACAAGCCAGAAATGATGTGTTGCTGGAATCGTGGTTTTATCAGCTCAACAGATAAGCGCATGTCCTGCATTAATAGAAAACTCTGAGCAGCTAACGAGTCTAAGCTCTCACATTTTGTCAAGTGGTTTTGAAGAAAACTTTCTATTGGGTTTTTTCTCCACAATATATCCTATTACTTTTAAAAATTCAGTACATGGTTTCCACATTTATGAACGTAAACTGTATTTTCTTCAAATATTTTAAAAATACAATATTTTACTAAACATCTCAAATCTCCTCTCCTCTCTATCCATATTTAGGAACCAGGTTATTCTATCTTTCTTCTTTCTTTGGATCAAGTAGAATACAGTGTTAATCTGTCATTAAATATGTAAATAGTAAAGCTTTTTAGAAAAAGAAAAATGTTTTTAGAGAAACTTTTACATATATTTTTATACACTAATGGGCAACTGGATTATACTGTCCTTTATTTCCCTCTAAAAAGTGTTTTCTGTTAGTGTATAATTGAATCAACTATGGTACCACAGTGTAAGACACCTACAAAATGAAACTGAAAACTTTTCCAAAACAAGTAGTCATAGAAGGATTTCTTCTGCCCCTATCAGTAAAACTAAAATAACCATTGGCCTTCAGTCTTATCTATAAATCTATATTTATGTATGATATCATGTTGAGGTGAAGGGCGGGCACTTGTAATACCTGTTATCTTTTTAATACAAGCATCTGTTAACCTTACCAAGTTGATGGAAGAACAAAATAAAATATGTTAGCATTAAGAATAGCACAATATGCTCCCCTTATGTAAGATATTATTAATATCCATAGAAAGAAAACACCCCATCACAGCTCTACTCAGCAAGCTCGCCTAGAATTTAGCCCTGACTATATTAACCAAGAAAGACAATATAAAAACATTTTAAATTACTCTAAAATTATGTGAACAATGTCTTTTTTTAAATTATACTTCTTTATTTTGCTTTCAAATGCTGATGCTAAATCAATTTGATTAAATGTTCAAGGATGCTGTACCTTGTCAGCAAATAATATTATTACAATATTATTCCCTGTCCCTAGAATGTTGTTCCCATTATGTCTTCCTTTAAAATCCTCCTTGGCTCCCACTGACTCTCGAATGAAGTCCTAACTGTTTAGCTGCACATTAAAGCTTCACAGATAGCCCTCTACTCTCCTCTAAGTACCCAAGATTCCTATGTTCTAGTGCTACTGGGGCACATTTCCAACCCTGCCTCTTTGCTTTCCAACTACTTTCTGCCTGAAATATCTTCCATTCCCACCGCAACTACTGCATCTCCCCTGCCACCCCATATAGTTGTTTATAATCTTCAAGGACCTGTTCAAATGCTATTTCTCCCTAAAGATTTCTGATCACTCTGAGATTGCATTTCTTTATTTTCAACATGTAGGGAACCAGAATTTTTGATCTGCACCTTTATCACGAAAGTTTAAGTCTTATATTGTTTCGACAAAATATATATTTATATTTCTTAATATTTTATTGTATGGATTGCACCAATATTCAATGTCTTGGGCAATGTAAAACTGATACCTAGTTGCAAGCTATTTGTTATGAAATTTTAAAATTCTTCAACAGAAATTGTTTAGATTTACAAAACTCTTCTTAACATAATCATAAACCCGCACATTGTGAGGTGATTTTTCTGATACAATCAGCAAAGTCACCAAGCCAGGTATTTAAGTATCACTCTAGAGTTCCTTCCCCTCCAATAGAGCAGAATAATCTAGGATGAACCCCAATATATATATAATATGCATGACATTTCCATGGTTTATTTAGAGAGCACAAAGTAATTCAGGTATTCTGAATTATTTTACAGTCGGGAGAACCTACTGACCCAAGGACCTTGTCAAGCATAAAAGAATAATATTAAATGCCACTGGGCTTTTGCACTTTATTAACTTTAAAATTGGAAACTAAGTCTGGGTCATATGAGAATGCGCAGTGATTCTGGAGAGCCCTTCCCTTACTCTCACAATATCAAAAATATGTCAGATTATGTATATTTTAACTCCTATTCTTTGTTTCTGGAAGAAAAAAAAAAGCTGCAGCTGGGAACGCAAGCAATCAGCCACAGAGATTATGAAGAGATTCTGGCTGATTTCATTTTAGAAAAATAATAAAATTTGGAGTAGGGTTTCTCCCTGGCTTAAAAAACAGGGAAGAGAACACTGCCAATTTTTTGCCTGTCAATTATTCTTACTGGTATCCTGATTATTTTGTACGATTAATGAATAAAAATTGACCCTCTGTGACTTAAAATTATAAATCTAACAGGACTGTCTGTATTCTAAACATCTATGTTATAAGCTAAAACAACAACAACTATAATATTATTATAATAATCCAGCCAGAAAAACTACAGACTATAAAACAGTATGGGCTCCCCCTGCTGTTTCTACGGCTAAACTTAACTAACATTTCCGGTTGCCAGGGCTTGGTGCCCTGATTTTCAGGCTGATTCATAAACAAAGGGTAAATAAAACAAAATTAAAATACCATTATGTCAATAAATCAGTGGGTCGAGGGGAAGAGGAGAAATGAAACTGTCGATGCATTTAATATCATAAGTAAGCGTGTACGTGAAAGCGAGCCTTGCCTGGAATTATGAAAGCGATGCTAATGCGTTTCTGGGGAGCTGCAAGGCCGACCTGCCACTGCGATTAGATTGAGAAGTTTTCCAAGACTGACTTGCTGCGGAACTTTGTCAAATGTGAAAAACATGTAATGCCCTTTGGCAGATTGGACACGGTGCCGCCATCTCTAATCCCTGCAAGTGCAACATCATAGATCAGCCCGAGCCCAATTGGGCACGCTGAGGCCATTATTTGGGAGAAGCCGTAATGACATTGAACAGGAGGCTAGTTTAGCATCTTGTCCAAGTGAGATCCCAGGCCTCCTCCGTGATGGCTGCTTGGAATTCTGTAGGCTAATGAGGGGAACCATCTGTAATACTTTGCTGGCAGATGTGACTCCCCCATACTGTGCCAACATCTCCTAATGGAAGGGTCTGCGGAGGGCTCCGGTGTCACTCTGCGAGGAAAGATTGTGAGATTTAGCAACCATGTAATCTAGGGGCCAAACAAATATTTAATTATTCATATATCTGCATTTTAGTATGCCTTGTCTTTTCAAATGTGAATATCAGAATGAATGCACGGGGGTATTTATTGTTGTGAGTTTGTCTTTTTATTGTCACGTTCAGGGACACCAACCCACTGCGAGTAAAAAAAAAAAAAAAAAAGTAAAAATTTGATAGACTATTTCAAATTAAAAGGGGGATCCAAACTGAGCAAAATGGTATTTGCTTATAACACTATTTCAAAGTCATCAGAGAAATCTCCAAAGAGGAAAAATATGTATATTCTCAATTATATTTTCTTTCTTACTTCCTGCATGCCTTCAAATGTATTCATTTGCAGTATAGGGTTGATTTCAAATTTTATAATATTAAAAAGTAATAAGAAATTAAACTCAAATGATATATCTTAAAATCTCTTTATGAGTAAATTTCAAATTATGATGGTATGACATTTCTAAGCATTTACTTGGCAGCATATGGCAAATTATATAAGGATTATAGTAGGCATCAAAATATTTTAAAGCAATCATTAAACAGTTTTAAAGATAGACCTACAGTGCCTAATCACAAACTCAGCATTTAAAATAAGTACTTATATACTACAAAGATGTTTTAAAAGAGCATAAGTTATTTTATTTTGCTGTAATTCTCACAATTTTATGGCAATTCAACTCTATCATTCACTCCAGTTTCAATGAATCACCACTGCCATTGAAAAAGCCTTTTTAAAATGAATTTTATTTTTCAAAAAATAATACTCCTTTTCACATACTGATGAGAAACACTGATTCAATTATATAAGCTCAGCTTTCATCTCAAAGGAGATATGATAAATACATATGAGACCAGGTCATCTGAATTTTTTTAGATTTTTTTTTTTAACTTGGGCCTTATACGCCAAAAGTTGGGCGAGGAGATGCTTAAAACCAAAGAGAAAATGTCAAAAGTTAACTTTGTTGTAACAAGTTTAGGCGAATGTTTAATATGAAATATGCAGTGTTCAGTGAGTGTAAAATAAGCTTAAAATATGCTTACAAGAATATTTAAGTGTAAAATAAGCTTAAAATATGCTTACCTCACACACCACACCATCGCCAGCTATTTTTACCATCTAATGCCTCACCTAGATAAGATTTGAAATATTTTGCCAATATCAAGATAGCATAAACTAGACTTGTGAGGTAAGACTATGACAATTCTTCCAGGCTGAAACCTCCTCTTAAATTAGATTTGCCTTGCAAAAATATTACAAGAAGTTCCAGTTCACATTATCTTTATTCACTGTAACTGACATAGATATAGATATGTGAAGACATTCAAAAAGAGAAGTTCTTCTTTACAACTTTCAGTTTATTTTCATAATAAATTCTACATAGAATTTTAGTACTAATAATTGATTTTAGCAATAAATAATAGGGTTATAAACAGTGCCCACCATTTAATGAAAGAAATGTCTCAGCTTCAGCTTTTATTTACTAGCATCTGAAGAGCCTCGATAACCCCAGTAAGATCAGTATGTTAATTAAATGAGAAAAATGGATGGCCAAAGATTCTTTGTTCTTAAAATAAATACTATTGGTTTCCAGTTTTCCTGCAAATCATCATAACCTATTTCTATTTGAGGATAGATTTGGCTCCAAGACTAAATCTACTTCATATAGCCCAAATAAGGTGTCTTTTGCCCAGAATTTTTATATTTTTTTCATAGTGTACCAGCTACAAATATCATCTTAAGGGGTTTTTGCTTTATTAACCATTTGAGAGTTATTCATCTTACAGTTATGCCTGGGCGAGGTAGCAGAGCCTGTTCACAGCAAAAATTATTTGCTACTTAAAAATGAACACAAATTTAGACTTACAACATGTCCTCAGCGCTGTTATTTGTGGTGAAGTTCCAGAGCTATTACATGTCCTAAGTAAATATTCAAATATATCTACAAATGGAAAACAAAAGGCTAAAAATTCACTGGCAAAAGACTGAGCTTCTCCATCAATATAGCAGAAATATTTCAAATAAATGATCTCTTCTCAAATCCTTTGGAGAAACGATTGCATTTGTCTGGCCTTTCCTCTCTCCACCCTGCCCACCATTTTTCTCTACTTTCATCTATAATCCCGTCTGCTCCTCTCTGGCCACACTGCAATCATTCCCCATTATGTTGATGGGAGAAAGAAAAAAAAGTGGGGAGGACGAAGGATACGTCCGTGGGGGCCACAAAGAGACAGACGCCGTTTCAGATTTGAGAGAGTCAGCGTGCCTCCCCTTTCTCACCACCGGCTGGCGCCAGAGCCCTAAAGATGCAGTGATATATTGCGTCATACCTTGCTGATTAACAAAGCAGTTTTAAAACATCTTAATTATCGGAGGAAAACGGGAAATTACGAACGTGTAGTGAAGCAGCAGCGAAGAGGCTGGCATGCCTATGAAAATAACTCCATTTTACGAATCCAAGCTTTTGTCTTAAAAAAAAAAAAAAAGCATCAATAAAGAATTCATGGTTTTAAAAAAAAAAAATCATACCCGAAAAATAAACCGAGGGAAACACTTTTTTTCTCCACAAACTATTCACTATTTATGTAAAACTTTCAGGTTATATAATCTATTGACCTAAATAAAGCGCCCTTATTATTTTTTTTATTATGCCTTTAGTTCAAGACAGAAATGTCGGACACATCGGGTTAAACAGGAAAATCTACTTGACTGCTTTAAGCTCCTAATTCTTTCCTCCGTCCTTCCAGGCACCTACCTAGCTTCACTCTCCCCTTCTGGGCACCTAGGCTACGAGAGACCGGCTTTGGGTTCTCTCACGCCGCGCGTGCTTTTCCGCCCTGGCGGACTCTTTCACGGCGGTGGGTTCTGTGGGGGTGGCTGGTCAGCCATCTAAAACGCACAAAACATTGCTCACTTTCCGGAAAGACTGCCCTGGACAAATGGGCAGGACCTAAAGTATCGTTATGCTAGTAAAATACGCTGAGACATAGGTCTGGAGAGAAGAAGATCTGACGTGAAAAATTCAAAGCGTATGCTGCCATGGAAAATATTCTTTTCCTTTGAGAAAACTACGAGGGTTTGTGGTACATTTTTATAGTTAGAAAAATGACAGACGCCAATTTGACAGGATTCAGACAAAACCACAGTGAAATACCATAATTTTAAAAAGAAGTATTTTATAGCTTGACTTGTGAATATCTTAATTGGCTGGTAATGCTTATTCGAAGCACATGGCCTTTTACCCACCCCACCCATTTCCTGCCCGGACGGTTGGGGGTGGGGCATTTGGGAAAAGAGGGAAGAAACTGGTTTCCCAGAGCTTTCCTCTGACTTTCGTAGACAGAACAATTTCAAGCTTCTTTCCCTAACCCTTACCCTAGTTCCTGAAAGAAAGAATGCTAAGCTTATCTTGGGTGGACTTGCTTTTCCCTACACTACAAATATGATAAAAACCTGCTTTCTGTCCTTACAAGCCAGTTCTTCTATCAGCCAAACATACATTTGGTGCCTCGAAGGCTGCTTGTTCTAAATCTTTTCCTGATTTGAGTTTTCCCTTGGATAATAGTGAATCATTGTCCTTTAATCTCCAAGTAAGGTCCCAGAAATGAAGCAGAACAGAAAATGGTCTGTAACACAAATTAACATTCATTTTGATGGGTTTTCGGTCTTCCAATTGAAAATCTCCTTTATGAACACTTTTCTAATGGCACCTGAGTGACTCTGATGTAGGAAGGAGCTTTCGGGAGATGAAAATGAAATTTGAGAGAAAGCTTCAAGAAGTCTGAAAGCGCAGCTGTGGTATAGAAGCTCAAAATGTCTGCCTTTGTCATGAAGGGTCAGTTTAATCCTTTGCAATCAACTGTAATTTTGCTGGGCCTTTCCAGGAGACATAATGATAGGAGAACTACTTTAACCATAATTCCAAATGCCCCAGTCTTATGCTAACTGCAGGTATCTTTTGTTACTTGCTGTCCTTTACCTATAGATGGACAGTGTCAGGTGCTCCTGAAACCAGGAGGTTCCTCTCCAAAGTCCCGTACATGCCTGATTCAGTTTAATTCATATTCTACTCAACATGCCCGTTTTATTCCAGTGGAAATTGCTCATTTAATTGCACTGTAAGTTTTATGGTGTATGCCCCAGGCTGCGTTCTTTATGCTAGGCATTTCAGTATTTATGGGCAGAGCTATACCCAAAACTTCAAACATAAAGTAAAACCAGCAAAATATGCTCTCCTCCGATTCCACAAATACTTTTCACCAGTTTCATTATTTTTTCCAATGAAATTAAATGTGTGATAAACCTGTAACATAGACTATTCCTTGGAATCTCCAGAGCTGCTTCTGCCCTTCATATTCAAAATCTGATAAGCTCTACTTTCTTGCTTAAGAATGAGATTGCAAAAGAGCAAGCATGCTCCTTCTGTATATGGGCTTGCTCTCCAATAACAATAAGGATGTCCTCTGTAGACACTATAGAATTATTGTCTATGAGACTAACAGGCTTTAAAAGATGTTTTATTTAAATGAACTGTGCCCACTAGGTCACGTCTGCACACAGTAAATACACACTGGGGGTGACAGATCTCATGCAGATGTTGCTGTATAGTGCTGGTTTAAAGAATTCAATATCTTATGTCAGCCTCCTGCTGCAGGTGGTTCCTGTGTTTTGGGGCCGAGGTAGACAAAGATGATTTTACCTATGGGAAACTACTCACATGCTATTACACTTCTACTTACTCTGTTTTAGTAAACTATGACTATCTTTACTATTGGTTATCCCCTTGTATGAAATATATGAAAACATGTTTCCAGGACATTCCAGAGTTTTAGACAAATGCTACTCCATAGACCATTCAGTACTTTTACAAACAGTTTCGGTGGAGTGTTATACACTGAAGCCTATCATGGAGTTTCGGGAAAGATGAACAGTCAGAGAATAAAGACTGTTGAAGGAACTATTACTGTGAGTAGAAAGAAGAGAGCATTATTAAGTTTAACAATTCATAAATTAGGCAACTCCAAGTAAAATCAGGTGTTCCAAAGCATTTCAGAAGCACTGGGAATTTATGATCCAAAAAAATAGGGTGATGGGGTGGTGGTGGGGGTATGCCGGTTGTCAGGAAGGTTCTGTTTTAGCGGCTTATTGGAACATTGAAGCAGAAGGAAACTTATCCCCAGCTGATTGGTCCAAGCTTGGTCTTCTTATTCTTTTCCCATTTCTTGTAAAAAATCTCGTTCTCTAAGCTGTGCGTTCCTGAAGTCTGATTGCGTCAGCAATCAATTTACAGTTCTTTTCACATTTTCCCCCTTTCATCAAGATCTTTTGTAGAGAGCATTGCCAGTGAAGATTGATTTTGTGCTGTCCCACAGTCCTAGGGAAATATCCAGGCATTCATGTATCTGGAAATTTCCAGTGTCATATCCTATGACTGTTACAGAACTATAGCCAATTGAGGTAACACTAAGAAAATGGATTCCATCAAAGGTCAGCAACAAGATTTCTGAAAGACATGAAAGGGATATTACTTTGGGGCAACAGTATTTTGGGGTAAGCAAAGGTAGATATCAGAGGTTTTGTCCTATAAGGCATCATAAGTGCCAGCCTCGAGATGGAAAGCATGATTTACCAGCATGATTTTGGAAGTGAGAGAGTATTCAACTATAGCTATTATTCTAAAAAATAAGACAATGAATTAAAGATACTCTAATAATTATGAGGAAAATTATTGGCAGTGTTTGAAATATGTCCCTGATCTATCTCCCCAAGATCTAAGATTCAACCAGCCAAATGAATCCCAATCCCTGGGAGTCCCCAGGTCTTACATATCTGAATCTTTTCTCTGATGTCCTTAAGGTTTTGTTCAGTTTATTCAGACTGATTTACATAAAAAGCAGCATTGCTTCCCTAACAGGCACATATCCTCCTTGCTGAGCTGTGCGGATATGGAATGCCCTATGACTTTATAGGACCACCTTCTCTAAGCTGTCTAGCTCAAGTTTTGAGTTTTTTAATAACTTGCTGGTTATGTTAAAGGTACCCGCAATAGTTTTTGACATGTTTTGAATGACTTTTTCAAGTTGAAGAATTCCATGAAACCAAAATATACTTCTCAGAAATGTTCAGCCTATGCCAGGTCTCTCAATTAATGAGTTGTATTCTGTAGTGGATTTCAAAGGTCTAAAATGGTTTTGAGTTGATAAATGAAAGTCTGGTTTGGAACTGTTATGTAACAGAAAAGCCATGTTCTTTTAATCCTAATCCAGTTTTATGGGTTCAGGATTGTTGTGAGTGGGATCTTCTGATTAGATTGTTTCCATGGAGATGTGACCCCGCCTATTCAAGGTGGATCTTAATTAGCTTACTGGAGTCCTTTAAGGATGGGTTATTTTGGAGAAAGCTCAGAACAGACATTTGGAGATGCTTGGAAAGCAGATACAAAGAGCAGACACCTAGACAAGACACAGAACATTTGAAAATGCTGCAGGAAACCCCCCAACAGAAACCAGAAGGACCTACAGGAGCTGAGAGAACCATTTTGAAACCAACCCAGGAGGGCCAACAGATGTTGCCATGTGCCTTCCCATGTGACAGAGGAACCCGGGTGCTGGCTTTCCCTTGAGAAGGTAGCCTCTTATAGGTACCTTAATTTGGATATTTTCCTGGCCTTGGAATTGTAACTTGGAACTTTATAAATCCCCTTTATAAAAGCCAATCCACTTCTGGCATATTGTATTCTGGCAGCTTTAGCAAATTGAAACAGTGTCCAAGCAAGGCCTGAGAATTGGTATAGATACTAAATAGTATGATTGTAAGGTTTATAGACAAGGATGTAGTGGCATTACAATGCCCTGAAACTTTTCTAATGGTAGAAGACACTGTTTCATTTAGCTCAAAATCATCAGAGTCCTGCTTGATTCTTGTATCATTGCAGAGAAGATACCATTAGCTTTTCTCCTGGTCAGACCACAAGGTCTGATTGCAAGTTTGGCTGGATAGTGCCTAGATAAGTTGCAGCGCCATTATCATTGTTTATGCAAAGAGAGAAAGTCATTACAGTCTGGGTAATTGTGCTAGGGCATCCCCTTTTCTTCACAAGAAAGATAAATCCAATGGGGTGACCATTTCTGATATTTATCTATTAAGTGTTCATCCCTTTTGTCCCATACTCGGTCTACGTGAAATATGTCTTTTGTGCCTATCCAGGTCTTAATGTTCTATGAGTGTTATGGCCAATACTGGGACCCCTTTGGTGGATTCTAAATTAGCCCAAACAATTTGAAAGAGTGCCCAGATTGGCAGTCCTTAGTGTGGGTAGGAAAAATTGATGCAAATGACAAGGGAAAAGGAAAGAGAAAGAAAAGGGAAGAATCCTGTTTTTTGATCCATAAGTCTTGGGGAAAGCTATCCACCTCAGACATCTTCTGCTTCTGGCTCACCTAAAACTCTTTTTAGGGTAAGTTTGAGGTCACCAGTGGCTGTACTTCTCCATGGTTAAGTGGTGCTCATTTCAGTAGAAGTAGGTTTATCCAGTGGCTTTCACTAGCAAGTTTAGAAGTGCATTGGTTGGTGAGGAGGACCTGATTAAGTTCCTTTCCACTGAGGTTTCAAAAAGTTTTTTAATTGATGGATTTTCCAGTATACAAACTCTCCAGCCTGCAGATTTTGGGGGTTCAGTTGGAGTCAGGCAATATTCTCTTCCTTCAAAGTCTTCTTCACACGTGAAACATAAGCTCAAGAGTAGTTCATTTGTACCTCACAAAATTTAAGTAGGTCTTATTGGACAATATTAGGGTGTGTAAATAGTTATGTAAGGAAGTAATAAAGGTCCTCTAGTAATAGTTTCTGGGGTGTGAATGTATTCTTTCTCAAGGGGTTGAGTGAAGGATGAGCAAGACAAACAGAAGTGTTTTAGGCCACGATAGTTCTAGAGAGTCACTAAGCTTGGCTAAGTATTGTTCGATTATCCTGTTGCTCCTTCCACCAGGCCAGAAGATTGAGGGTGGTGTGGGCAGTCTTTGATACACAGGGAAGACTCTGTATATTTCTTTAATTATTTGCGTAAAATAAGTGCCTCGATAGCTGTGAAATTTGGTGGGAGTGCCCCAAGTTGGAATTATGTTTTCAAGTAGTTTCTTGGCTACAAAAGAGGCAGTAGTTTGTCCACAAGGGAAGGCTTCTATCAAGTGAGGGAACATACAGATCATTACAAGCACATATTTATATCCATGAGAAGGAGGAGGCTGGATAAAGTTCATTTGCCAGATTACTGTTGGCCTAGAGGGTAAAGGAAAATAGCCCATGGAAAATCTTAATGGCTTTCCTGGGTTTTATTGTTGACATGTTTGACAAGAAGTATAGACCTAGTAAGCAACATCATAAAGCCATCTCAACCAGTATATTTTCCATTATTTTGTATCATTTTGGCTATTCTGAACTGTGTGAGTGAATGAAGTGCTCTGAATATCAAATTTTAGGACATTTTGACAATACAGGGGCAGCCATTAGGCCTTATCCAGCTGTTTTCATTAGGTCTAATCTTACAGCCTGATTCCTTCCATAGGCCTTCTCTTTGGGAGTTGCCAATTCTTGATATTTTATTAAGTCATGGGTTTGTGAGGGGATGCTTGATTCGGCATACAAAGCTTGATTGACTTTTTTTGAGAGAATTCATTCTGCCAGCCTAGCAGCCAATTAGCCAAGTCATTTCCGTTACTTTCATCTGAACTGAGGGTTTATCGCGGGTGAGAGCTTTAACTTTGATCACTACAATAGCCTTAGGGAGCAAAAGAGCTTCTAATAGGTTAGCTTTTTGTTTTCAATTCCTAATGGCAGTTCCAGAGGAGGTAAAGAACCCTCCTTGTCTACAAAGCATAACAAAATCATTTCTACCAAAGGCATATATGCTATCAGTATAAATGTTTGCTCTTAACCTTTTAGATATTTGGCAAGCTCAAGTAAGGGCTATTAATTCTACCTGTTAGGAGGAAGCTTCTCTGGGAAGATGACTGCTCTCAAGAACCTCTGTTAAAACTCAAAATGGATCAAAGATCTAAACATCAGGTCTAAGACCATAAAACAGTTAGAGGAAAATGTAGGGAAATATCTTATAAATCTTATAATTGGAGGCAGTTTTATAGACCTTACACCTAAAGCAAGAGCACTGAAGAAAGAAAGAAAGAAATGGGAACGCCTCAAAATTAAACACTTTTGTGCATCAAAGAACTTCATAAGAAAGTAAAAAGACAGCCTACACAATGGGAGACAATATTTGGAAACGACGTATCAGATAAAGGTCTAGTATCCAGAATTTACAAAGAGATTGTTCAACTCAACAACAAAAAGACAGCCAATCCAATTACAAAATGGGAAAAAGACTTGAACAGACACTTCTCAGAAGAGGAAATACAAATGGCCAAAAGGCACATGAAGAAATGCTCAACCTCCCTGGCCATTAGAGAAATGCAAATCAAAACCACAATGAGATATCATCTCACACCCACCAGAATGGCCATTATCAACAAAACAGGAAATGACAAGTGCTGGAGAGGATGTGGAGAAAGAGGCACACTTATTCATTGTTGGTGGGAATGTCAAATGGTGCAACCACTGTGGAAGGCAGTTTGGCGGTTCCTCAAAAAGCTGAATATAGAATTGCCATATGACCCAGCAATACCATTGCTAGGTATCTACTCAGAGGACATAAGGGCAAAGACACAAATGGACATTTGCACACCAATGCTTATAGCAGCATTATTTACAATTGCAAGGAGATGGAAACAGCCAAAATGTCCATCAACAGACGAGTGGCTAAACAAACTGTGGTATATACATACGATGGAATATTATGCAGCGTTAAGACAGAATAAACTTATGAAGTATGTAACAACATGGATGGACCTTGAGAACATTATGCTGAGTGAGACTAGCCAAAAACTAAA
>PVIY010036348.1:0-24908 GCA_004026745.1 Myrmecophaga tridactyla
AAAAAAAAAAAAAAAAAAAAAAAAAAGCAGAGAAATTCTTTCCTACATGAAGTCATAGAGAAATTTTTCATAACTTCTTTTTTAAATAACTCGACATTACAATTTTATTGTGTCCAGTTAATATTTTTTTAGATATTTAACTTCATAATTATCATCTTTCCTCACATTTCACCCAGTATCTACACCTTCATTCTGAGATCATTTATTTTCTTTTATATGCTATTTTTGAAAGGGACTGTAGATAGTAAATGTCCTCAAGTTTTTAGTGAAAATGTTTTATTTCACCATCATTCTGGATAAAGAAGACCTAAATTGATAATTTTTGGTATATTTTCTCTCCAAGATTTTAAAAGGTGTTCAACTGTCTTCTGGTCACCATTGTTTCTATAGAAAAGTCGTCTGTCCTTCATAAATAATCTTTCTTTCATTTGTTGTTTTTGCATACTTTCAGTCATCTTCTTTAATTAACCAAATGTAATATACTTTGTATTCTACACTTGTAATTCCAATATTTCCATTTTCAGAGGTCTGAATTCTGCAATTTGTTTTCTTTGCTAGCTCATGTATCTCACATCATTAGTATTATGTGTGTGCATGCATGCACAAACTTTTGTGTTCAGAACATTATCTTTGAGAACATATACCTTTGAGAATATATTAAGGCTTGTGTAGGAATTGTATTTCTTGACAGGAAGTTTTCCTTTGTTTTTGCGTGGTGTCTGGAGATATGGTCCTACACTTTGACCCACTTTATTTCTTGAAGCCACAGAGTAGATCAGAGTATATGGCTATGAATTCCTAGAAGGGATTGCTTTTCTGGATACATCTGAAGCCATGTCCAAGATAGTTTTTTTAAAAAGTTATTGTATAATATAAAATATATACAAACCAAAGGAAGAAAAAAGCAATAGTTTTCAGAGTACTTTTCAACAAAGTAGTTACAGGACAGAATCCACAGTTTGTCATAGGCTACCATGCCATCGTCTGAGAGTTTTCCTTTGAACTGCTCCAGAATATAGGAGGACAGAAGGAATAAATATATTTTTTTTATCATCCCAATCAACATTTTTTTCTTTTTTGTGAAAAATGGCATATATACAAATAAGCAATAAATTTTAAAGCACAGGACAACAATTAATTGTAGAACAGATTTCAGACCAAGATAGATTTTTATACCCGTTGTCTTCTCCAATGATATCTTTTTTTTTTCCACTGAGCATTCAAACTTTCAGTCATCTCAGGTTCATTCAGGAACCACTAATCTGAATTTTCCCCCCTCCCCTGAACTTATGCTTTGATTCTTCATTCCTATTGCTTCCCCAAGGTAAGTGTGTCATTACAACAAAATATATATGCCACAATATATCTATAGACAGTTATCTCTATTGCTGACATAAACCTATAACATTTTATCCCTTGTTTCTGGATTCTACCAAACTACTTATGATTAAAACACACACACACATACACACACACACTTATGTATAGTTCACCATGTTGTAAGAAACAAAAATCTCATTTTATGGTTCATTTGATTTATTAAAAACATTATACTTTTCATATTGACACTTTAAACAATATCACTAATTTTCACTAATTCACATTGTGTTTTAATATTTATAAAACACCTCGATATTAAACATAAACTTAGCATACACACTGTAAATGAGTAGATGCATGTGTCTCAGCCTTTCTCATATATCAGACTCACCCTGAGACCACTTAAACATACCAGTGTATAACAAACTTAGTAAGAAAGGTCCAAAATTCATATGAGGAAAATTATAAAACACTTATGAAGGATATAAAAGTAAACTTGGGGTGGTGCATTGGTGGTTCAGTGGCAGAATTCTCACCTGCTGTGCCAGATACCTGGGTTCAATTCCTGGAGCCTGCCCATGCCGAAAAAAAAAAGTAAACTTGAAAAGGTGAACAAGACTGAACTGTCCTTGGATAATGATAGACACAGCATATGTTAAAATATTTTATAATATCTCTGTAATTGAAAGATGTGCATATATGGATAGATCAAATGACTAAGAACAGGAAATCCGAAAATAGATATAAGTTCATTTAAACATTTCTTATAGGAAAAGAAAGCAAATAAAACAGTGGGGAATTATGAACTTTTTAAGAATAAGTATTGGGGTAACTGGAAAATCATATAGGAAAATAAAATTTGACTTAGTTCTTATGCTACATACAAGAAATGAGATAATTTCTAAGTGGATCAGAGACTTATAGCTGAAAATAAAAATGTATAAATACTAGAAAAGTAGGGTAATTTTATAAAATGGCTATTCCTAAATATGGCTCAATTTCAGAATTAATAATAAGAGAGATGAATATATGTGACTACATATAAATTAAAACATTTGCATGTGAATATACACCATAATAAAGTAAAAATCAAATGGAATATTGAGGGAAATTTTCAGTTATACTCCAATGAATATATAAAGAACTAAAAAAATATGAAAAAGACCATCACTTATAGGAAATGATTAGGGATAGAAACAGTTTATAAAAATTGTTCTCACTCATATTGAAGAGAAATGCAAATTAATAATACATGAAATACTACATCTTGCCAACTGAGACATTTGACATTTGACAACATGCTCTCATAATGAGATAAAGGAAAACATATATGCTTCTACATTATTGATGGTAACAAAAAAATATTACAAAATGTTACAATTCCAATGGAGGTGAATTTGGATATAGCCAACAAAATCACAGTTGTCCTTATCTTTCTTTTATATGCTGTATGGCAGGTTCACATTTCATTATTTTTCCCTGTGAGTACCTTGTTATTGCAGTAGCATTTATTGAAGTTTTGTTTGTTTGTTTTTTCTGTTTGATTTGCTTGTTTGGTTTTTGGGAAGTACCCGGAATCGAACCCGGGTGTCCCGCAAAGTGGAGTTCTACCACTGAACTATCTTTCCACCCAGCTATCTTACATCTAAGGAGTGTGTCTTTGGAAGATGCTGCAAAAATATAAAGTGGCTATGCTGAAGGCTATTTGCTTCAACACAATTTTAAATAGCAAAAAAATCCTGGAGTTTGTCATAGGCTACCATATAACAATGTTCATCAGTAGTGGAATATATGAGAAAATTATTGAACATCCACATGGTGGTGCCAGCCTAAATAAAGTTATGAGTTGATTTCCAAGATAAGCTTTCCCCAAATACTGTAAATATTATAATATCTTTTAACCTAAGAAATGGATGGAATGGAAATATATATATATATATGTATTTGCTTCTAAGTTCAAATAAGTTCCTTGAAGCATAAATCCCACATTTAAAATAATGAATTAACTATAGGGTTATAGGGAAAAGGTTGGAAGGGGTTATTTTGAAAGATAGACTTATCTGAATATTTCTTGTATAAAACTGACTTTGAGATCATGCAATTATTTTACATGTTAAAATAAAAACAATATTAAGGCAAAAGGATTAGAAAACAAAAGCAAAAATCTCTGTGACTCTATGTATTGAATTAACAGCTAACTTACAGAGAGTAGGATTATTTTCTGAATCTTTCAAATTAAGCAATTTTATTGAATATCCCTGGTGAGATATAACCTCATAAAAATTAATAAATGCAAGCAATCAGAATTCATATTTTCAGTAGTAATATTGATATTTTAGTTCTGTTACTGCATGTTTCTAAAATATACATGTCTATACATGTTCTGTAATATACATAAATAAGTATATCAATTGCATCTACATATATATGTATATATATATACAGGGTTTGTACATAAAATAAATGTGTAATTATAATATTAATATCAGAACAAAGAATTTCAGAATAAAATAAAAATAAGAATTTGAAGCCAAATTATTTAAATGAAGCACTGTAATTTTAGATTTGATTTAGAAATATCAATACAAATTCAGACGGTATCTTTCAAAAAAAAAAGGCAATTCTTATTTCTGTCTTCTGAAAAGGCCTAGATGCAGTGACTCACCTTTTAGAAATGATCACTCTTGGTATTCTCTAATTATTATGATCACTAAATATATTTTCTTTATCCAAATAAGTGTGGCTTCAGAGAGAAATGGTCGGAAATGCGTGAGATGAAACTGGAACTTCTCATTACACCGCGAGAGCTATTGAACTCCATGGAGGTTGTATCATACAGGCACAGAGACCAAATTGAAGAGGCATGGCTACGAAACCATTTATGAAGCATTTTTGCCAAAAATAAAATCTGAATCTGATCTTCTTTCTAGATGTAACCAGCAGTTTACAGAAACCAGGTCTAGGTAGAGGAAAACATTAAATGGCACCACAGGGGTAAAATCAGCACAATCAGAATGGAAGACGCTCTAAAAGATAAACAAACTGGAAGAAAAGTAGAAACGAAGGGAATCTCCTAAAATGAAAGAGAGGCAAATAGATTCAGTGTTCGAAACTGATTGACTTTTGATTAGAACAAACCATATTTAAAAATGCATTCTAGAAAATTCAAGGATGTATGACATCGACAGCATATTTGACATTAAGTTATTGGTAAGAATGTAGGTGTATATCTTTATTTTGATTATGTTTTAAAAGGTGTTCCTTTCCCTTAGCTCTATATATCAAGTGATGTACAGGATAATATAATTTCTGAGGTTTGTCTTACAATTATGCAGCACGAGGGATAGAGAAAGAGAGAGAAGATAAAGATGAAGTATGTCCATGTATTGAAGGGTGTTGAAGAAGAGTAATGGGTTTGGTGGTTATTGTATTATTTTCTCTACTCATGTGTGCATATTTGAAAGTTTCCATGATGCAAAATTAAAAATAATTAGATAAATAAACTAAGAAACTAACTAAATACATAAATAAATAATTGAATGCTACAAACCAATCAAACAAACAAACAATACAGCAATCAATTGAATAAGAATCCTTAGAAGTAAGCCTGAGTTTGGAAGTTTTCAGGAGTTCCCTAGGTAATTCTAATGTGCAGAGTTAAGGACCACTACTAAGGAACAATTAAATACCTATTCATGTAATATCTACAAGAAAAATAAAGAACGAGAAATGTTTAGTGTTTAACATATTCATGCATTAAGCATAAAACTTCTAAAATGCCTCAGATGTCTAAGAAATTTAAGCATAAGAACGGTATATACACCTTCTGTTCTATTAGATGAGATTGTGTGTATCTGGATGTCTGTGTGTTAATGTGTGTGTTTGTGTGTGTCAGTGCATGTGCATGGCAGAGTAAGAGATCATCCAATACCCTATGAGACTGCATTTGTATGTTGAAGGAGGGATACTGTAGAAGAATCAAAAGCACACCTGGGCCTGCATCTCATGGAGTTACACAGAATGAGATTTCAGCCTCTCATGAAAATTCACAAAGGGTTGATGGTGGGTCTGATCTCATATATATGAATCTCTGAACTAGTGTCCCACAAAGACATAGAAAAGGATCAACCAAAGAACAGCAGAGAAGCCATGCTGGCATTCAATGAAAGCACTAACTGCTTTTTTACAGTGCTCTACAATGTGTTAATTCTATCACGCTGAGACCTGCGTAAAAATGAAATGTCATACTTCACTACCCTTCTAGCCAGTGGTACAGTTTATTTTCTTGTCTTCTAATAGAGTTCACAAATTTAATAACTGCCTTTTATCCTAGTCTCCATACTCCCTTTCAGCTTCCTATTCAGTATTCTCTCTCTGCAGGCTTGCAGGAAATGCCTCATTTTAGGTTTTCTATAAAGGACATAATAGACAAGAAAAGCACAAGAGAAGAGGATATTATCTATCATTTAGAAATGGACAAGGGGCAATCAGACCATTTTAATGCTTGCAAAGTGAAAAAAAAAAGTAAAGCTCTTGCTATTGTGGTATTTATCATGTTCTTTTGAATGAGACAATTTAAGTCAGAATAAATTGAGTAGTTTATGTCGAAAAATGTATTATGATTCTTCTGATCAGTGTTCCATTTTGCAAATATATATATACATATATAATTTATCCTTAATCAGAAAATAGTAAGGTTATTTTCCAGGAAATACCGATAAAATGGGACTGATTTTTCAGCTAATTAACAAATACAGTGATAAGTTTGAGTGTTTCTGCCTTAACGGATGTGGCTATCATTAATAATGACTTCGCAGGTCTCCATGTTTCCTAAATGACAATGACAATATCACTAATGATGTGCATTATTGTATAGGTTTTAAGAGTTGTGAAATAATTGAGTAATATTCAGGCAATATTTCTAAGGAAATATCATCAAATGGTAGAACCAATGACCTTAGATTTACAGTCTCATGAAGGACTGAACAAATCATATCACATTCTTCTGAGATGATGTTAAATATACAGGAATGCACACTGCTAAAAAATTTCAAGAGTAAATTTGTAACTGTAGGCATCTTTGTTCCTGTCCTATGCTCTATAGCTTTCACTTTTTTGATTAAAAACACAGCATGTGAAAGTGAATAATTGTTAATCTCAGAGAAAATGTTTCAAACATTGAATTTTAAATGTAATCGCAGTATATTGCCTACAAATAATCAACCAGAACTTTTAACGAGATGATATTGAATTCTCTTTTGAAATACCAAGTGGCTCTCAATGCTTCCATGGTTTTTCCTGCATCCCAATAAGTAAACATCAAAGAGCATACTTTAAAGAAATATGAGATTTTCTTTAAAGAAACATGAGATTGACAATGGCTGGAATTAATTTTGTGTCATATTCTATTCTTACTCTATAGCATTAGAATGTAGGAACATAATGTTATCTTATGTACTCATAAAAATTCCAATATCCAATACATTTACTATGACTGTAGTCTTATTACAATCTTCAGAATTTCTCCAGAATGCATTTCATGCCATTTTATTTTTTCTCTTGTAATGCTAAAAGACATAAGCTTTGTGAGAAAATTGTGCACTGGCTCATATTCAAATCATTCTCTCAGAATAAAATAGTAGACAAAAGGAAGAATTGTTAGGTTAGAATATTAAGTTGTTCTTAAATTATGATGTGCATAGAATCATATGAAATATCTGTTAAAAATATAGACTTCCCGGCTGTACCTCTAAAAATTTGGATTTAATTGTTTTGACAGGGGGCCGCCAAATTTGCATTTTAACAGTCACCCCTAAATGATTCTAAATATTTTACAAAACTAAATTTTGGGAATTTGTTTTTCATTAAACTAGCAACACTTTCAAGTATCCTTGTCATCTTTATTGCCATCTTTGCATTTCTGGTTTTTCTAAATTTAACTAAATAGTTTATTTCACTTTTTTCCTTTCATGACCCTAGACTTTTCCCAAACTGCTCCTTTTCCCTTTAAAATTGCTTGCTTAATTCATTATCTGTTTTGTTTTGTGCTTATATTACATAACACCTATATATTTGGACATGCTACCATTTTGCTCCATTCCAGTCCATCATTAATATTGCCATCAAAATAATTTTTAAACGTATTTGTCATGTGACACACCACATTACTGTTAAAGTGATTATACATAGCTTAACACAGTAGCTTTCAAAATTTTGTGACCATGGTTCACGAGAAATACTTCTTTTACATTGTAATAGTATATATGCACATGTGTAACTAAGAACGTATATTTTGAAAAAAATGCAAAACTGTACTTATTCTGACTATGTGTGATACAATGCCTTTCGTTCTATACAACTTTATGATATTTAAAATTGTTGATCAACACTCACTAAATTGACCCATGAATGTGTTTTAGCAAGCATTTTTCTTTCTTTTCAATTGAGGGAATTGTAGGGTCACAGTTAAACCACACATGAAATACAGATTTCCCATATACCACTCTTTTATTAACACCTTACGTTCGAGTGGTACATGTGCTACAATTGAGCGAAGAATGTTTTAAAAATTGTACTGTTAAGTACAAAACCAGCACAAAAAAAAATACTCCATAGTTTACATTAGGGTTCACCATTTGTGTTGACAGTCCTGTTTATGTGTATGTGTGAGTGTCTAATTTTTATTCTGGTGACATATATACAACCTAAAATTTCTACTTTAGCCAATTTCAAATATATAATTCAGTGCTGTTAATTACATTCACAACCACCTATTACCAAAGCGTTTCCATCATCCCCACTAGAAATTCTGTGTAATTTAAACATTAACTTGTGCATTTTCACTATTGGCCCTAGTCTTTAGTTACCTCCTTTAAGAGTCACTCTCTATGTGATGACTTTATTTCTAATTGCTACTCATTTTCCAGGGAGTCATCATCAGTAATGTAAATTTCCTTGATTACATTGACTCCGGGTTATGGAATTTACACAGAAAACTTAGTTTTGTCCTGGCTTTGCTATTTACTAAACATGTAATGGGGAAGAAACATATAACCTCTTCCGTGCTGGTTTGGATCTGTTACGTACACCAGAAAAGACTATGTTCTTTTAATCCATTCTTGGGGGTGGGGCAGACCTATCGTTGGGTGGGAACTTTTGATTAGGTTTTTTCCATGGAGATGTGGCCTAGCCCATTCAATGTGTATCTTCATCCCCTTACTGGAGTCCTTTGTGAGAGGATAAAAGACAGAGGAAACTCAGTGAGCTCAGAGAAGCTAAGGGAGAAATGCCCAAAGACATTTGGAGATGGCCATTGAAACCAGAACCAGGAGAAAAGGAGCAGCAGACATTGCCATATGCCTTCTCATGTGACAGAGGAACCCTGGGTGCCAGCAGCCTTTCCTCAGAAAGGGTGTCTTCCTCTTCATACCTTAATCTGGATATTTTCATGGTCCTAGAACTATAAATTTATAACCTAATAGAACCCACTTGAAAAAGTAACCCATTTCTGGTATATTGCATTCCTGCAGCTTTAGCAAATGGAAACACATCCTTATTCCCTTTATCACTTGTTCTACTACATAATGTCTGAGGACCTGAGAACAAGGCACTACAAATACATGATGCTAGTTTATACCCCCTGCGGTGTTAATTCTACAAATGTTGTGGTATATTGCCCATAAACAATCAGATTGACAACCTCAAACAGATTACGATTTCTTTAATCACTGATAGCCTGGATTACTTTTGTCGTTTGCCATTCTTGGCATCTTACTTTGCCAAAAGTCAGCACTTACATCTATTTTTTACTATGAAATGCTTACTCTCAGGAAATCAGTATCATATACATACTATATAATCTGATATTTTATAAAATGTCAGAATTGCCAGGCACCTGAGAAGCCAAATTCTTCCCTGATTCATGAGTTTTCTTAACAATGTCTCCAATAGATAGTGGCAGTTATTGAAACACTTCTAAGGAAAGGGAAAGAAATGATCAGAGCAGAAAAACGAAAGGTGCAAAAGTGAGACTAGAAAGATAATATAGAAGAAAATTTGTCTGAATATAATTATAGTCAGTTAAATGTTAAAAGCGGGGGAGTAAAAATAAGAAAAAAAAACCTGAAATGACAGGTAAATGGATAAAATAAAGTGAATTTGGTGTCAAGATTCTCTGCTATGCCTCGCCATATTTTCAATACTTGGCTCCACAAGTCAGCAATTTAGTTAGATTTTCAAGTTAAATCTGATTCCTTGAAATATAATAAAGAAGACATTGAACTACTCTTAGCTAAAACACAGCAGATTAGTTCACTCTCCCTACTGCAATACAGAAAACTGGCAATAGACTTTCCATTCCTTTCTTTGAACTTTGATAGCCATGAATTACCTTTACCTTCAAAATTTATTACTTTGTCTTAGAATCAGGTGAATAGTTTCTTGTGGTTGATTCTTCATGTTTGCTTGGTTGAACACAGCTTTCTATCTTCCACCTGAAATTTCTGGTTTGTCTTTTTTTAACTGGTTATTTTCAGGATTTGGACTAGGTGTTAACATTATCTAATCAATACCACGAATTCAGCTACTAGAGAACTTTTCATCTGATAGAAAGTTCAAACTGTTTTGCAGGGTAACTTTATATTTCAGCATCTGAAATTAAATTATGGGACATGATAGTCCTGGCATTTCCACTGGTAGGAAACAGATTTCATTCCATATTAATTAGTTTAGGTAACACATTGTTGGCATGTATTTCAGTGAACAAAACAAAGACAGAGGGTAGTGCGATGGTGACTCAGTGGCAGATTTCTTGCCTGCCATGCCAGAGACCCAGGTTCGATTCCCAATGCCTGCCCATGTAAAAACAAAACAAAACAAAAATAGAATGTAAAAAATGCAACACTAAAGGTGCAAAGTCAACAAATATAAAATTATTCAAAAGTATCACACCAAAATATTTAGAAATAAAACATTTGCTTTAACGAATACCTTCAGAAGCAAGCATAATGCTTCCTCAGTTAAATTAGAATTTAGAATATTTATTAATAAAGTAACATTGCTAATAAAAAGAGACCTCTTATGAAATTGTGTAATGAATAGCTCATCCTTACACTTCATAAATATTGTAATTGAATATATTCCTTGGTGACAAGACACTATTTTTTGAAGGATAATATCTCAGTTGAGTAATTTCTGAATCAGATATATGAATTCCTCTGGGCTTTATATACTGATCTGATATAAAATGCATTTTTCCATTAGGCCACATCTCAACGGGGATTATAAAGGACTTAGCAGTGGATATTAATGTCATATAATTAGAGTGTGTTTAATGTTTTAATACATATATTAACAGCCTTACCACTAAGTAAATTTCTAGAGATCACTAAAATTCTTTGTGATGTAAAGCTTCAAGTGATCTATTTCAGCAAACAAAGAAAAACACATTTGCAATTCATGCTTTCAAAGTTTTAGAATCATTCATTATTAAACTTTCAGAAGGCTGAGTTATATTATGTATTTGTCAGATTAATGCTTATGTTTATATGATTGATGAGTTATATTTTCATAGCAACCTTTTCAAGTTTTACATTTTTTTTCTAATTGAGTGGGTGGACATTAAGCTAAAAAACATTTTGAATATAAATAATTATAAATCCATTCTAAACCATCAGGCATTCAGCACAGACATTCTCATGACATCTTCTCATTCAGTTAAAAATGTCTCCAGTGAAGAGTAAACTAATATGCTAACAAATCACTATGAAATAATTCTAAATTGAATTTTTAGTTATTCAACTGTTGCACTCATGGATTTTTATGATTTCAGTTGGAAAGGCTGTATTTGTGATGCACATACTTTTGGTTAAGAAAAATAATCAAATCAAAGTAGTCCTAGTTTATTTCAAACAACCTTTTTAATTCTTTTATACAAAAGGGGCAAATGATTTTGTTTTAGATTTGATATTTTAATGGGTGTGGGTTTACCATATATTTATTATCCCGATTTTTCTTGCAAAATGGAATTTTACTCATCAGTTACATCACAGAGGGGCAGGATTATATCAGTGACATTGTTGAGAATTTCCAGGCAGACTTTTAGTTGACTTTCTTATTGTTTTAATATGTCTTTATTTTACCTAAGACACATCCCCTTAGTGCACATGTGTTGCTATTTGACACTCCTGACCTTCAGTACAAGGGAACTGGTTAGTGTAATATCTCTGCAGGCATTTTCCTTGTCTTCAAGATACTAAGTATTTCTAGACATAAATGCAATTATAATATGTGGAATGGCATTTCTTCTTTAATCTAAATATATGTATATTTATAAAGAAAATCCAAGATTTTTTCTCCATTTATTCATTTTGAACTGAAAAAGTTGGTTTGATAATTCAAGATATCATTCGAAGATATTTGTAAACAAAGTATTTGCCAAATTCTATCTATTGATTGGAAATAGTTTTGTCCTAAATTTTCCAGATAGTAAGTTGTTTACTAGTACATATGTCATCATTTTAAATAGATAGACTCTAACTGCAGAGGTATACTTCGTTCTCATTTCAAAAATTCGAGTGAGCTCAAGTACGTAATCACAAAAGTTTAATATATGTAAATAATTTTAAAATGTTTAAACAGATAGAAATAAAATGCATTATTTTAGATAATTTTCATTCTATTGAACTTTCTAGGGTTTCATATCTTACATATGAACAGATTATGTAGCTGTAATAAGTAAATAATGCCTTGGTTTGAAAAAAATGTATGCATGTCTACTGATGGCTGATGATATGTAACTCCATTTCATACAGTTACTAAACATTTGAATATCTTCTTTTGTTAAGCATCTATTTAGGCTTGAGTAAATTTTAAAAATTAAGTTTTCGGACTTTTTCATTTATTTGTAGGAGTTGTTTATATGTTTACTGGAGATGAGTCCTTTATCTTACATACATATAATTCAGATATATTCTCCCATTTGTTGCTTTGTTTTCTGAGTAACTTAAATGGTGTCTCTTGAGGAACAGAGGTTTTATTTTAGCAAATACATTTAAGCAATCATTTCCATTATGATCAATGTGTTTTATGTTTGTTTAGCTTTTTTAAATAGTCCTTGCCTGGTCTAAGGTCATGAAAATATTCCATTCGATATCTAGAAGTTTTGCTGTTTTACTATTCAAATTTAACCTTATTAGCTATTCGAGTTTAATTTTTGTGTATGAGTGCACAGGAATCGATATTTTTAAATAGATAACCATTAATCTGGAAAGCTTATTGAGAAGAACTTCCTTTTACCTTGTACCGTAGTAATGTCTTTATCACAACTCTGGTGACCACATATGTATGGGTCTGTTTCTTAACTCTCCATTCTGTTGTATCAGTCAATTTGACTATCCTTACACCCATAGCATTTGATTTTTGTTGTTGTTATTGTTGTTGTTGTTGTTGTTTCAGGGGGTGGGGTGGGGTGTGTGCATGGGCCAGGAATTGATCCTGAGTCTGCCACATACCGGGTGAGAATTCTGCCATTGAACCACCCATGCACCCCACAACGTTCTATTTAACTAGCCTTAGAAGAAGTCTTGATATCTGGTGGTACATGTCCTCCAACTTTGTTCTTCAAGATCTATCATTGTTATTTGTTTGTTTGTTTTCTCCCTTTCCTTACAAATCTTAGCTTGTCAATTTCCATTAAGTATCTGTTGGGATTGTCACTGGGATTGTATTAAATCTCTAGATCAATTTGGAGGAGAGTTCCATCTAGCAATATCAAGACTCCTAATTGATGAATATGGTCTATTCCTTCATGCATTTTTGTCTTTAATTTAATTTATACAGTCTTTAAAAATATTTTAGTGGTTACTCTTGAATTTACAACATGCATTCTTTATTTATCAGGGCCTTATTTAAATTAGAACTGTTACCACTTCCCAGATACTGCAAGAAGTTTAAAAAATTTTAAAACATTTACCTCACTCTTTAAGTAGGTACTAATATTGTCTTAAAACTTACTGCTACATATATTCTATATCTAAGATACAGTGTTATAAACTAATGTACCTATCAAATTTAATTTCAGCCATGTCAAAAGGTTTAATGGACATATAATTGGAAGACAGAGAGAAGATAAAAGAAGGGAGAGAATGTATAGAAGTACCACCTGAAGAAATATTGACCAATTTTATTCCAAACTGTCAAAAGACACCAAGCCATAGATTTCCAAGCAAGTTACACACAAAGTAGATGCCACCTAGGCTACGTCCTAGGAAAAACAGAGGCAAATAAAAATGATGAAATACAGCCAGTTAAAAGAGCACATAAACTTTAAATGGACAATAAGTATATTTTATGCTTTAAAAAACAAGTGTAATAAAGTGTTTGGGGATTTGATAGAATGTTCTCATCAATGTCTCAAAGATTTTGCTTTTTATGTGTATAACAATAAATGCTATAATATATAAGAGGTATCATACATGATGATATAGGAGATAGGTATTTTCAAAAGTGCATTTCTCAAGATTATCTGTGTATTACTGCTGTAAGAAATACTCCCAAACCTCAATGGCTTATAATAAAAAAGTGCATGTCTAAACCTGTCTAGGTTCTGGGTACTACTTCTTGTTTCCTTTCTCAAGGATGCAGAATGATGCTGTGTACACCCTCTGAGCATTCCTGGTCACAATGGCAGAAGAAAAGACAGCATGATCATTAACTTTGCCCCTTAACACTTCTGCCTAGAAGAGAGAGGTGCATAGCTTCTGACGTTTTACTGCCAATGGAAGTCATATGGCCACATGGTGTGTGGGCTGAGATGGTATCTGGAGGAAAACTATGAATCATGGAGATCAATGAACAAAGTTGCTGGGGGAAGATCACTTATGCTCTTGCTTTGTATTGCTTCTGTTTTGCTTTTCAGTTCACAAGTCTAAAGGTCAAGAGCAACCACATCTGGACCTGATACAGAACTATCTGTGCATTACTCATCCCTGGTATGAGATACTACTATGCATTACCCAGTGACCCAGGACAGGGAGCTTGAAATTTAAACTGATGGGGCTTTCTATGTGTTTATTTGTTGTTAAAATGGGAAGAACATAGTTCCATGGGAAGGTGAGGGGAAATCATTATGATTCATGGCAGCTATTTTGTTTATCCTTCTTCCAAGAACATGGAAAGTTTACATGTTTCTGCTTTACTAGTGTGGATTTTGTCAGGAAAAAAAAGGGACCTTCTGAGTATGGTGAATATAAATTCATGTAGGGATTGAGGTTTATATGAATGTGGAAGTGGGGGAGAAAAGGACGGGGAAGCCGTTGTGACAAAGTAAAGAAGCTGCTACCATAATGTTAGGGAAACAGAGCTGAACACCTCAGAATGACACAATGAAGAAGATACTTCTCAAAAGCTAGCAGGAAACTATCTTTTGGAGGAATCTCTAAGAAAGCTCTCTCCACTTATCTCAGTTGGAAGCAGCATAAGGTGGTTCTCAATTCTCAACTCTCATGGAGAAGCTGCTGTGAATCTCACATCTGCTCAATTGTCTGGTTGCAACCGCTTCTAGGGAATTAATGACTTCCACTTCCAACGCTCTTTCTGAAGGATAATTCTAGGAAATACAGTTGCAAGCTTTTTGTCTGTTACATAGAGGAGACTTTAAGAGGGTATGGTAATTATATTGAACTGTTAACAGAAAATCCAGCCATCCTATCAAATTTGAAGTTAGTTGTACCTGTATGATTTGTTTTGGCCAATGAAATATGAGCAGTAATGTGTTGCTACAGGAAAACATATTGTTTCAAGAGTCTAAGAGTTGGAAACATATTACTTTAAGAGTCCAAGAGTATAAGATTCCCCAACACCCACTGCCTTGGCCAAAGAGATGATAAAAGCCTGTGTCAAGATGGCCCTCCATCAGTCTGGGTCCCTGAATGATTATATTGAACAGCTGCTCTGCAAACTCACACTGAGCACAGACACATAGTGGGACCAAGAAATAAAATTTTATCATAAGAAGCCACTGAATTAGGAGGTTTTGTTACTGCAACCTATGCTCCCTAATACATTACTATACAACAAAGCTTCTCTCTGTCTCTCTCTGTCTCTCTCTGTCTCTCTCTCTCTCTCGCTCACACACACACACACACACACACACACATAACACAGTCTCCCTGGTTTAAGGAACTCATCATGACATCATGTTTCTTGTCATGTTTCTCAAACATATCATGTCAATCTTAGGTTGATGAGATGTCTCAACTTTGTGTTATCCTCATTTCAGGACCAGGCTAATGGAGCAGCCATTACACTCAATGTTGCCAGCCACAGTGACAGGGAAAATAGCTGGTGCTTGCTGAGTCTTCCCAGAAATGACACAGGACACTGTGGTTAAATTTTACTGGCCAAAGCAAGTCACAAAAAAAGCATTTCATTTTCAGACAGCAGAGAAATATAAGCCTACCATGTACCTGGAAGAAAAAGTGAATTGTTATATTTGTTAATATTCTTAATAAGTGCCTCAGTGAAATAAAACTGGAAAAAATAATGAATGACAATTACACGTTCTCAAAGGATTTTCACAAACTAGGACGATAAACTAGATTATGGAAAATATAATTCAAGAGGGTTTGAAATAGGGCTCTCTAGTCATATCCCATAAAGACAACTCGCCATATGTACCCAACTAACAAACCAAGCACACAAAGCAAATATTTAACAGTTTCAGTTAAAAATAAACAAATAAAAAATCAATAGGGTGGACAATGGTGGCTCAGTCGCAGAGTTCTCTTCTACCATGCCAGAAAACCAGGTTCGATTCCCAGTACCTGTCCATGTTAAAAAAAAAAAAAAAACCAATAATGCTGGTGAATGCACACAAAAAAGATTCAATTAGTAGCAGTACATTTCTTCAAAAAGGAAAAGTTATCCCTTAATCATTATGGTGTTTGGAACTATGTGAACCCCAGAATAGCATGTTCTTAAATTCAGTCTATTCCTGTGGAGGCAAACTCATCGCCTGTAGGATCTTGTGATGAGGTTACTTCAGTTAAGATGTGACCCACCTCATTCAGAATGTGTTTTACTCCTATTACTGGGATCCTTTATAAAATAATGAAATTCAGGCAAAGAAAGAGAATGCCACAAGGCAGCAAGAAGCTGAAATCAATGAAACCCTGGAAGAGAAGGGAGAAGACACCGCCATATCGTTTGCTGTGTGGCCGAGGAGCCAAGGATTGCTGGCCACCAGTCTTCAGGAAGAAAGCATCACCTTGATGATGCCTTGATTTGGACATTTTCTCAGCCTCAAAATTGTAAGCTAATAATTTCCCATTGTTCAAGCTGGACCATTTCATTGTATCTGCTTTAAGCAGCCAAGGAAACTAAAAGAATCATATATATTTCTGAGGCAAGTCAACCAGTGCTGAACACTGAATTATAAGGGATATCAAATATCCGAGACTCATCTGTTAGGTATTATAATACAGTGTGCGGGGCATTGAGGGGTGAAGGGATGATTTTTAAGAGAATTTAAAATATTTGTTTTCTCGACTAAATTTTTCAGAAGATAATAACAGCTATTTGGAAATATTTTAAAGGTAATTATATTGCCCATTATTCAAAGAAAAGAGAGGAAAAATGTACAGAAACAGTAAGGGGGGGTGGATTTCAGTCTAACACAATAAAGAATGGTGTCACATGGGCGGCTGCCGTGGTTCAGCAGGCAGAGCTCGGACCTGCCGTGCTGGAGGTCGGGAGTTCGATCCCTGGTGCCTCCTGCCCATATGCAAATTTAAAAAAAAAAAAGAATGGTGTCACATCCTTCAAAGCAAAACAAACCTCAACAGCAATAACAACAGAAACAATGAACCAAGCAGAAACTGGTAGAAAATGTTATAACAAATACTCATCCATAGTGGTCAGGGTTCTCAAGGGAAACAGAACCAACAGGAGATAACTGCAAATATAAGACTTTACAAAAGTGTCTAATACAACTATGGGGATGCATGAGTCAAAATTCCACAGGCCAGGCCACAAACTGGCAAGGCAACTGGGCACCCCTTATCATCCTGGCAGGTATATTCATCACCTCAAGTCATGCTTAATCTCTAAGTAAAAAAAAAAAGACAGATTTTTCATCTAACAATACTCAACTTGTCCTGCATACAACCAGAAATGCACTAATCTCTCCAGAATAGGGTGCAAGTCCTTGGGTAATATTCGCTCTTAAACTTGATATCCTATAATGTAAGTACCATAACACAAACAATACAATTCATCTCATATGATAAAGGAATACAATAGAGTAAAAGAACAAAGATATTTGCTTTATATACAAAAAGAAACACACTCATAACAAAACAAAGAAGAAATATTCATATCATTACTGTCCTCACTTTTGTAACTGGTCAAAACTACAGAACTGGTCATAGTTCACATTTAGCAATACTTTCTCCCACTACCCATTCCGTATCCTCTTTACCTTCAGCACACACCTCTGTTGGTCATGGTTCTTTGCCTGGTAGGGTGACCCAACCTTCATCCCTAAAGTTTTGGGGCCATTGGTAGTCCTGCTTGGATTGGGTTGTTGAAGTTTTCCATTGATTTTAAACACAGGACATGGTAGTACTAAAAGACACCCTAGGGGATATCCTGTATTCCAGGAAAAGTTCTTACTTCCATTGTTCGTTGCAGTTCTATTTCCCCATTAGTAGGCAATCACCCCAGCCAGTACAGTAATCCCCTTTCTTGCCTGTTGATTCAGAAGCATAAGAAGCCCAAAGTGGCTGGGTGGCAGTCTTAACTTCCAATTTAATTATGTGTGGAAGCACTCCTCCTTCAGTAACTAAGACTTGTAGACCAGCAGAGCTCAAGTTTGCAGGGACAGAAAGCAAAACTTTTCTTAGAGGATCATTAGGGTTAATAATGAGTGGTGCCACTCCCATTTCTACCACTTGAATCCTGTACCCATGAATCCTGGCTATGGAGCACCATAGAGTAGATGCTGATTCAGAGCATACACAACTTCCTGGAGTAAATTACGCCAGCCTGGCAAGGTATTACCACCTAATTGGTGTCATAATTGGGTCTCCTAAAAGCCATTCCACCATTGTATCAATCCAGCTACTTCAGGATGATGGCAAACATAGAGAGACTACAGAATTCCATGAACATCTGCCCATTCCCACATTTCATTTGCTGTGAAGTGGGTTCTTTGACCAGAAGCAATGCTGTGCAGAATGCCATGACAGGGATAAGGCATTCTACAAGTCCGTGGATGGTAGTTTTGACAGACCTATTGTGTGCAGGGAACACAAACCCATATCCAGAGTTCATGTCAATTCCAGTTAGCACAAATTGTTTCCTTTTCCATGATGGATGTGGCCTAACGTAATCAAACTGCCACCAGGTAGCAGACTGATCATCTCAGAGAATGGTGCCATATTGAGGACTGAATGTGGGTCTCTGCTGCTGGCAGATTGGGCACTCAGCAGTGCCAGGTCACCTTGGTAAGTGCAAGTCCTTGCTGCTGAGTCCATGTATAACTTCCACCCCTACCGACATGATCACATGACTACCTTGCCCATTGGCCAATAATAGGAGTGGTTGGGGAGAGAGGCTGACTGGTATCCACAGAACAGGCCATCTTATCCACTTGATTATTAAAACTTTCCACTGCTGATGTCACCCTCTGGTGGGTATTCACAAGGGACACAAATATCTTCAAGTTTTTTGCTCACACAGAAAGGTCAATCCACATACCTCTTCCCCAGATCTCTTTGTCACCAATCTTCCAATCACGCTCCTTCCAAGTCCCTGATCACTCAGCCAAATCATTAGCTACAGCCTATGAATCAGTACACAAACACATATCCTGCCAGTTCTCCTTCCAAGAAAAATGAACAACTAGGAGATTTCCCTTCAGCACTCTTCTTCAAGAATAGTGCAGAAAGGGGCTGTAATGCTGCGGCCGTCCATATTAAGGTGGCACCTGCATATCGTTCAGAATCATTTGTAAATCAGACCCAAGTTTTCTCTTCCTCCATCAACTGACTGTAAGAAACTCCCCAAGACGCCATAGTTCTGGGCTGGGAAAATGAAGATAACATGGAAGAAGTCAGTGCCATGGGCATTTGGGCTACATCCTCATGTAACTTATTTGTACCTTCAAGTAAGTTTGCACCCTATCTCTTACATACCATTTTCATCTTATGATGGAGTGTTGCTGTGCATGCCCAACTTATAGCTTGGTGGGTCAGACAACAGATCGCTCATGATAGGCAACTCAAGTTGTATGGAAACTTGATGACCCACGGTTAATCATTTAGTATCTACTAAAGCCCAGTAGCAGACCAAAAGCTTTTTCTCTAAAGGAGGACTTTGGCAAGGCCTTACTCCAAAATCCTAAGGGCCTGTCTTGGGATTTTCCTATAGGGGCCTGCCAAATGCTCCAAACAGCATCAGTATTTGCCACTGAAACTTCCAGCCCATTAGATTTTCTGGATCATATGATCCAAGTGGCAGAGCAGCTTGTACAGTAGCCTGGACCTGTTGCAAAGCCTCCTGTTCTTCTGGTCCCCACTCAAAACTAGCAGCTTTTCTGGTCTCTCAGTAAATGGGCCAAAGTAGCAAATCCAAATGATGAATATATTGTCTCCAAAATTCAAAGAGACCAAGTAGGGTTTGTGTGTTTTGTTTTGGTCATAGGAGGCACCAGATGCAACAGCTTATCCTTCACCTTTGAAGGGATATCTTGACATGCCCCACACCACTGGACACCTAGAAATTTCACTGACATGAAAGGCCCCTATATTTTTTTGGATTTATCTCCCATCCTCTGACATGCAAATGCCTTACCATCAGTCTAGAGTAGTTGCTACTTCTTGCTTACCAGGTCCAATTCTCATGAAACTAACCATTATGTCAATAAAGATATAAAATATACTTACTGTATCAAAGATTTATTATAACCTAAGATGGTTAAAGATTATATTTCATCATATTTTCAAAGAATGAAATTATTGGTCAGGCAGAACAAATAACAAGAGAAAGGAGAACTAATTTTGTATTTCACATAATTTTCGTTTTCATGATATGTCATGTTAAGTAGTTTCCTGTAGAATTATTCTGTCATCTGGTCAAAGAAGCATGACCCTCAGTTTTACAAATCTGAGGAATCAGGCTAAAATGAAAATAAATTAGATTTTAGGCAAGTAAAAATATTAGCAAATGGTTTGTGTTCATTTTGTTATTAAAGTAAATATGAAAATTAGAGTTCAATTATTTGAAAAATTCTAAATATATTTTAAAGTTGCCATGATCAAACATCTGTTTGCAAATATTTACTAGCATTGTTATATTTTACCAAACTAAATAAAATATGGAGTATCTAGGATGCACTCCCATTTTTGGCAAACAATACACTTTAATCAATAAAGAGTAATCCAAATATTACAGACCACTATTACCACACAGAGATGATATCCATTTTTATACTAGGAAGAAGCTTACTTTGAAGAGTAGAATTATACTTTCTTTCATTTGTTATCATAATCACACACTATAGTTACGTTTACACTCAGTTTCTTTATGATGGTGCACGATGGTTTCTGGATCTACATCATTGAGGTGTTCCTTGAAAAGGAATGACATCTTCACTATATAAGCTATCCCTACATTATAGGTCAAGGTTGAGACTAACATATTCCTTTAATAATCATAAATGCATAGTGCAGTCAGTCTTAAAATGCCTGATACTCAGGTAGGAAAAATAAACATGTCTGTCTAAACTGTGTACTAGTTTATATAATATCAATGAAAAGGTTGTTTCTGCTGAGCCATATTGCAGTTATCATCCTCAATAGAAAGCAATTATTTAGATTATGAAGCAGGATTAAGAGCTTATTTGATGGTAACAGGTTGTGTATTAAAAAAAGGTCAATGCCTAAAAGTCTAGTACATTTTTGTTCCAGAACACATTTGTGCTTTCTACCAGAAGGATAAAAAACACTTTCGTTTTCCTCCTCAAAAAAAGAAATAGACTGTACAAAGGTGACTGATTTTGATGTAACCGCAATATAAATTCTAAATGTAAAACATGGAAATGGAAAATGTTTTTTGAATATGCATTCAAAATTAAACATAAAGGGAAAACATGAATAAAATATCTCCAAAAGAAATGAATTCTTTATTATTGTAAATGAACTAAAATCCAGGAAGCCAATACTTACACGGGGATAATACAGATAGCATTCCAACAAAATGCTCAACTTTTCCCAACTTCGAAAATTCATAGAAGACATTACGGTCAAATTCAGCTGAAACCTTGTGCTAGTTGTGATAATTATATTCCAGAATCTGCAAACTGAATCTGTTCATAAAGCAGTTGGAGCGCCTCTATGCTGTGCTTGCTACAATTATTTAGTGTACAATCATTTAGAAAAAAAGGAAAAAGATTCATGTATCACCCCCACGGCTGCTCCATTGCTAATTATGCTGAAAACATTGGATGTTTTTGTAAAATTAGAAACCAGTACTATTAAAAATATTAGTAGAATGAAAAAGCAAGATTTGGTTTAAACCCAAAAGGAGTCTACAGTGTGATTTGGGAACCTGGACCTACTGGGACAAAAACAAATGCTAGTTCATCATTCGTTCTTTATATAACATAAATTTGGTTTCATCATTTTTTCACAATGAATAAGACAGAAAAAAAAAACTTAGTGATTTGCTCAAAATTATTCATAAGTTTGTGACCAAAACAGCGCACGGCAGTGCACGATAGGCAATGTAATTGACTTTATAGTCAGAAAATTTCTGAATCAGCCACCTCACTTCATAAGAGCATGATTCATCCATAAACACACTGAACCTTAGCTGGGTCCCATATAGAACAGGGTGAATAATTACTAAAACATAGGGTTGACAGGAAGATTCGATGGGGTTATAAACATAACCCCCCCCATGGCATATAAAACGTGATCAGTCAGTTTTAGTTACTTTTCCCTCCCTAGTCTTATTTCCTCCTTCAAATGGAGTCTGAGAAGAAGCATAATTGAAACAATTCAATAAGCAGAAAGTTTACAAATGAAGATGCGCAACCGCATTGTGGGAAAAAAACTAAAAAGATATATATTATCATTTTCAGAACCAACTAGTAAGCTTTGAAAAAAGAGCTGAAATGACAATTCTGAGTTGATCAGGAAATGATGGTGGTGAATTTGGTGTAGCATTCTAAATCATGGATTCAAAAGTCCTGGAAGAGTTAAAGATCTCTCGATCTCCTTTTTTATGATCTCCCATAATTATTAGCTAGGAGGAAATACGTCAGCTTTTATCAAAACATATCATATCTGAACCGTTAAATTAGGCATCCAAAACCTTATGAGCTGAAAAAACATGTGAAAAGTAATCTAATCTTAACTTTTTCAGGCTTCAAAAAAAAGTTCAAGCCATGTTTTGTTTTGTTTTGTTTCATTTATCTGTATCAATCTGCTCATTGACTAGTATTATTTTTAGTTCTCGTATGCTTATCCTGGAGTTTTCACCAAGTCCTGTGAATTAACTAGGCAAAGAGCTTGAGACATTTCTTTGAGATAGATGTATTTAAAATAAGCAGGTACCATTAATCTCATGCAGACACTTGGCCAGGAAAGCATTTCCGCTTAAGTGTGCAATTGCACACTGCTGAGCAGGCGCTTTGGGATGCAGAGTAGATCTCTGACATTTGAGTTTAGTACTGTGTATTCCCCCCGGTCTCTCAGAGATGAAAACTTAAATTTGACGTGTGGAATATTTTGCCTTTTATGCCATCAGCACCTTAAACAAGCTAATGCTGCACCCAGGGGACCAAGAAATACTCCAAAGAAGTCATGTTCTTTATAGCATGAATTTGTCCTGTGATAAGACAAAGGAAAGAGTGGTAAGAAATTTTTTTTACATACCCATCTTGCTTTAGTTTATTTTTTTAATAGAATAATTATTTTTGTATGCTGTATGGCAGGGATCATATTTCATTCTTTTTCCATGTGAGTATCCCCTTATTGCAGCACCATTTGTTGAATTTTTATTTTATTTTTTTGTTTATTTGCTTGTTGGTTTTTTGGCATGGGCAGGCTCCAGGAATCGAACCTGGGTCTCCAGCATGGCAGGCAAGAATTCTGCCACTGAGGCACCGTTGCACCACCCTTCATTGTTTTTTGTTTATTTGTTTACTTGTTTGTTTGTTTGGGGGAAGTGCATGGGCTGGGAATTGAACCTGGGTCTCCTGCATGGCAGGCCAGAATTGTACCACTGACCTACCCTTGCATCACCCGATAGAATAATTCTTAAGTGTATATCATACAAACAGACTGTGTGAATTCAGCTGTGCTCTTCTCTGTAAGGGAAAGATTGACACCGACTAAAACCAAAAATAAACAAACAAATAAGGAAAACAAGATAAAAGAGATCACGTTATGAAGCTAATTTAAAGTTCTCTGTTCTCAGATTATTTTGAGGTCAGGCAGGCTTTTTGGGAAGGACAGGACATTGGAAAGATTTAAACACTGGACCAGTGAACTCCAGTTGTTCTTTCACAGTTATCTAGGTCTCTGCGACAGAAGCCAAGAGCAATGACCCATTACAACTTCAGGCAATGCATCTTTTAACTCCAGGGACACAGCACGGTTTAGAGAGCCTACCCTCTTTTAGATCTTATTATTGAAAGTGTAAAAAAGAGTTTGGAAACATCCAAGAACGATGTATTACAAAAGGTGGAAATCACATGTGGGAAGAATATTAATCCTCTATATATTTGCATGTTTTCCAATATTGCCACTTATGCATATGTTTATGTTAAAATTATCATTTTATTATGTTAAAATTCTTTTCAAAAGAACCAAAATAATAAGGTTAAAATAAAACTTGGATATAATCATAATACATAAGTAGGTTATATATATATGTGTGTGTGTGTGTGTGTGTGTATAGTGATTCAACTACTTTGGATGAAATATCTAGCAGAGCAATTTATACTGATTTTGTAAATTGAATATTCAAAGTACCCACATATACATAAAAAGCACAATCATACTATTGCATGATATCTTATTATGTGTGTGGCACTGTATCCATCACTTTAAAAGTTAATAATTATTTTCTGAAATTCTGTAGATGAAAAAGCTGAGGCTTGGTAGGGATGAATATAACAAATAAGTGGTTGGACTTAGATCTCAGAATCTGGACTGAAAGCTGGGTTTGTCAGTCTTCGGAACTAATGTTTTTAAGCAAAATAATATGCATCTTTCTCTCGGGGGGGGGAAATTCACGCAATTTTTGTAAAAATTAGGCAAGACAACATAAGCAAAATAGAAGTTGAATCTTACTTAGGAAAGGTATTTTTCTTGACTGCCCTCCTCTTTCCAGTTGGGCTTACAAAGGCCAAGAGAGGTTAATCTCTTTAAATAGTGATGCATACCTACAATGATTCTTACTTGAAGAATATACACACACACACATTTATGGACTGAGAGATGATGATGACTGGAAAGAAAGAAAGAAAGAGAGAGGGGGGGAGGGGGAGAGAGAGAGAGAGAGAGAGAGAGAAAGAAAGA
>PVIY010036349.1:0-25401 GCA_004026745.1 Myrmecophaga tridactyla
CTTCCTAGCTGACAGAGAAATCTCAGATGCCATTTGGCCTTTCTTCAAGGTCAAAGTATCTTTCTTAGTTTGGACATTTTTATGGCCTTAGAACTATAAATTTGTAACTTAATAAATCTCCTTAATAAAAGTCAATCCATTTCTGGTATATTGCATTCTGCCAGCATTAGCAAACCAAAACAAGATGTACAATATATTTATGGGTAAAATTATTACACTTTTTTGAAGGCTATTAAAGAAGGCCTGAGCAAATAGATAAATATACAGGATTGACTAATAATGAGAGTCAGAATCATAAGGATGTTAGTTCTCTCCAAATTATTAATCTGTAGCTATTTATAATTCTAATCAAGGAGCATGACATGCCGATGTTTTAGATTTATGAGGAAAAGCCAAGAACCAAACCAAGACTCTCTTATAAAAGAGGAACTGGGTAGGGAAGGGGGGGGATCAGGTGCTTGTCTTATAGGACATTAAGATTTAATATGAACTAGACACTAAAATGAAAGGTTTTGGAGCATAATAGAGAGCTCAGAAATAGATCACACTGTATAGTGAGGCTACTCCTTGATTATGCTACAACACAATAAAGGTTTATTCCCACTCGTTTTACCAATTCATCAAGGTCACAAGGTTCTCCCTAGCACTCTCCTCCAACTCGCAGATCTGGACTAATTCCATTTTGCAACTCTACCATTGCCGCATTCTTCACTTCCAGCCCTAAGAGTGGAGAAAGCGCAGGCACATGAAGACTCAGACCTGCTCTTAACTGCCTCATGTCATATGCACATGCTCACTTCCTTTTGGGGAGAACTGAAGTAGTCTCATTTCAACCCCAAGCAAGGCTTGGAAATGTAGTTTTCTCTGTATGCCCAGGAAGAGGAAATAAGGTGCTGAACCAACATTGTCTCTGGAAACAATATGGAGCCTTGATATATGACAAAATTGGTATAGCAGACCCTTAGGGAAAGTATCAAAGATTCAATAAATGATGCTAAGATGAAGAAAAAAAAGAATTTGATTCTTTCTTTATATTGTGCACAAGGCAATTTAAGTTTAAGTGTTTAAACACTTAAATGAGAAAGGCAAAAGAAATCTAGAATATCTTTATGATCCAGATTTTGGGAAAGAGTTCTGAAACATAAAAAAGCACAAACATAAAGAAAATATGGCTAAAATACATGTAAAGAAAGAAAACTACAAAAAAGAAACTATAAATGAGTGAAGATATTTGTAAAACATACAACTGACAAAAGATTAGAGTAGAATATAGCAAGAACTTCTAATAAAATTCACAAACATACAGTCTAATACAAAAATGGGCAAATGAAACAAACATAATAAATAAAAGGACATATGAATGGTGAATAATTGAGTGGAAATAACTCCACTTTATTCATAAGTCCGAAAATTAAAGTTTAAATAACAATAAGATGTCATTTCACAACTACTAGTTGGGAAAAATTAAAAGTCACACAGCATCAAGTATTAGCAAGAATGAGGATCAATAGGAAATCTTTTCCATTACTAGTGAAATATAAATCGATACAGAAAGTTTGGGAAATATTTTGACACTATCTTGTGAAATTAAAAATATGAATACTCCGTGGAATAAAAATTCTACTTATTGAGAAATTCTTGCACCTGTGAACAATAGTTTGATATTTTAATGCAGATGATGATCTTGGGAATGCAATGTTGAATGAAAAAATAGGATATATATATAGTATTTCATTATTATAAAGTTAAATCAAGCATATTATTTAAGAATCCATACATGTTTGCTATAACTATAAAGAAAAGCAAAGAAATGAACAAAAGAGAAAATTTTAGGTAGTGGGTTGGGGATGGGTATGCAGGGAGCTTCAAGGATATTGGTGAAGTTGGATTTTTTGTGCATGATGATGGGTTCACAGGTGTTCATTTTATTATGTAATAGGACAGTTTCCAGTGTGCTGTGGCATATACCATACAATGGTTGACTTAAACAATGGGAATTTATTGACTCACAATTTCAGAGGCTGGAAGGTTTTTTCCTCCTTGAGTCGGTAGCATTCTTGTGTCCAGCAAACCTTGGGTTCCTTGGCTTTACAGGAAAGCCTTTCTTCTCTTCCTGGTTCCTTAACTTCCTGCTTCTTTCATCTCCCCATGGTTTTCTCTTTATAAAGCCTCCAATAATAGGATTATGACCCATTCTGCTTCAGTTGAACCACACCTTAACTAAAAATAGCATCTTCAATATTTCCTATGTACAGTGGGTTCATACCCACAGAAATACAGATCAAGGTTGAGAATAAGTTTAAATTGGGGTACATAATCCAATCTACCATTTAATATTTATTTGAATAATTTTCTTTTAAACCTAAAACATTTAATTTTTAAAATAGACACACACAATGGAAAAGAACTGAACACCATTCAAGATAGGTATTGATTTTGCATTGCTTCAGAGCAAAAAGAGAATTCTCTTTTTCCACTTACTCTGCATGAAAGCATCTTTCCTTTTAAAATTTTAAAGATTGTTTCCTTTCTACAGTTATGTAGAAGCCAGTATAATTTATCTCATTTTCACTTTTTACCTAACCTCAAAATGCTGTTTTATTTTTTCCCAGTGGCCAAGTTTTATCTGCTTTTCCTAGAACCTCTAGGCAAGTACAAATTCTGCAGAACCTTACTACAACATATGAGGTAATTTCTCCCTAATTTATCATTATAGTGATTTTACTTTGTATAAACATTGCATGCTGAATTCCCTCTTTTATGTCTAACTTGTATGCATCTGGTATAAATCCTTCTTTTCATAGCATTCTTTTCCTCTCCATTCTCAAATGATTTTGTTGGTTCCCCCCAAGTCAAATCATCTTCATTTGTGCTATTGGCTTTTCAGTTAATTTCATAATCCCAAATGGATAGAAAGTGTGTGCTTACAGAGATGCTCCAATGGCAGATGCTCAATAGAATTCTGCTTATAAAACAATGCTTGTTAATCAAGGTATAAGCATCAGAAACACACGGGGAAATTTATAAAAATTTTCATGCCTAGGACCCATCTCCCCCAAATACCAAAGATAGAGAAAATTGGCAAGGGTTGCAAAATATCATGGTAGGAAATGAATAGCTCCATGTTTATTGGTGAGGGTTCTCTGAGAAGCAGAAACCAAGAGGGGATTAGAAATATAAGAGATTTATGGGAGGAATGTTTTGAAGGATAATGAGGAGGGAACTAGAGATGGGAGGGAGCATCTTGAGATGATGATGCATGTCTGCTTCTTGAGGTGAAGAGAGGAAGGAAGGAGAAATGTACATGAAGTCTGCTCAAGACTGCAGTGCAGTTCTAGTAAAGGTTTGGCTTGGGCTGTGAGCCAAAATCACCTGTTGGAGGATCCCCCATCCTACAGTGTTCAAACATTGGCTGGTGGCTGCCCTGGGCAGCACCACTTACAGCTTTGGTGGAGGGAGATGGGCTGCAGCTGGGGTCCTTAGTCAATTATACTCCTCCCATCAGAAGAGCTGAGTGGTACATTTTCCTGGCCACCACACCACCGGAGGAAATACCACCAGAGGAAGCATCAGAGATTTAGAATTTGCTTCTTATTCTGCCACTTCCTAGGTGCATGAATTTAGACTTCAGCCATGGGTCTTAATTTCTGTCTCTGAACGGTGAAAATAATAGCACCTGCCCAGTTTATATAGTGTTATTCTGATGGCCAAATGAGATGAGAGTATAAGTGCTTTGAAAGAGTGCAGTAAACTAAAAAAATATAAAATATTCCTAAAGACATTGCTCAAAAGCCATAATTAGGTTCAAGAAAAAAAAAACACTGACATGAGGATAATGTCAAGGACGTGGAATGTTATTAAAGAAAGCCAATGTTCAATCAACTTTCTTTGAGACAAAATTTCATTTCTCTTTTAAATGATTGACAAAAACTTACAACTTTACAATTGGGTCATAAATAT
Source organism: Myrmecophaga tridactyla (assembly GCA_004026745.1). Taxonomy (NCBI): domain Eukaryota; kingdom Metazoa; phylum Chordata; class Mammalia; order Pilosa; family Myrmecophagidae; genus Myrmecophaga; species Myrmecophaga tridactyla. The sequence goes on from PVIY010036349.1 coordinate 3,961, forward strand.
ATTCATACATTCATCATTCATTCAATCATTCATTTTCTCATCTAATATTTATTGAGTAACTGGAATGTTCCAGGCTCTCTTTCACAAGTGGGGTTACAGAAGAGGTAAAATAAATTTCCTGCAAAATGAATGCTTATATTATCATGTGTGTGATGGGGACCAAAAGGAGTCAGGAAGTGTCCCTTTCATGTCCCTTACAGATACATTTTTATAGCTCGTTACAAATGAAAATTATGTAAATAACTGTTTTTGTTCTATTGTTTCCCCCTTGAAACTGAAGATTGTTCTTTGGCAGCCAGTGGTAGCTGAACTTATTGTGAAGAAAAAAGAAGTACATTTTTTTGTGAATGACTCTGATGTAAGTGATGTGAAAGACCATCTAAATGAGAGCCGAATTCTATTCAGGTGGGCATCGTTCAATATTTTGTTGAGTAGCTATTATAAACACCTGTTTTGCATTTTGCAAGGTGATGGTATAATTGCTTCCTAGAAAGATAAAAATAAAATGTTTACTTCAAACAAGGCAACGTGATCATCTCCTGAATGGGGCTGGTGATAAAGTTCAAGTGGCTAGTTTGGTGGCCTTGAGCCAGTGTTTAACCTTTCATAACCTTGGAGCCCCTTATCTAAAATGGAAAGTTTGACTCCATTTATAAACCCTCTTGTAGTTTCTCCCTCTGTGACTATTCTATACCCAGACTTGGGGGAGCAAATTGTTATTCACCTTGGTAGGTGATGTGGTAGCTCTTGAAAAAGCAACTGTTAAAGGAAGTTTTGCTTTTGCAATTTTTTCTTTGCAAGATCAGTGCATGCTCCTAAATGTCTGGCCTTAAACTTAGAATGTATCAGATATGGTTTCGGCTATGCATCCATGCCCCCTTCCTCTGGTTTCTTAGGTCCAGCATCTCCTCTCAATCTAGTGCCCAGTGTCCTGCTGCTGCCTGAGCCCCATGCTCTCTTCTATATGTCAAAAAGGGCAGCCTGTGGATAATATGCTATAATAATTATTAACAATGCATTATAGGTGTTCACCATCTTCCAGGCACTATGTCGAGGCTTTCTGCACACCGTGTCATTTTAACCTTATTTAATTACTTGAGATGGGAGATTAAATAACCATCCCATTATGCCGATGAAAAAATAGATTCTTATAAAGGAATTTCACAGATCAACTAGCTAGAAAATGGCAGAGCTAGGACTCAAACTCAGACTTTACTAATATCAAAGCCTTGGCTCTTGTTCACTGGCCTAAGTAAAAATAAAGAAATATTTGTTAATATGATATCTAACTTTTCAGTTGTCCATTCCAGGTGAAAGAGTGTCTTAAATTCAAATAAAAGTTTTGCCTAGTTAATAGATGTACTGGTTTGAAGCTATTATGTATGCCAGAAAGCCATGTCCTTTAATCCTCATTCAATATTGCTGGATATGATCTTTTATTGTTTCCATGGAGATGTGACCATGTGGGTGATAACTTTTTTTTTTAATTTTTATTGAGAAACCTTCACACACATACTTTCCATACATGATGTACAATCAATGGCTCACAATATCATCACATAGTTATGTATTTATCACCATGGATCATTTTTTGAGCATCATCACCCCAGAAGAAGAAATAAAAAGAAAAAACTCATATGTACCACATCCCTTAGCCCTCCCTCTCATTGACCACTAGTATTTCCATCTACCCAATTTGTTTTACCCTTTGTTCTCCCTTTTTAAATTATTATTATTATAAATAATAAATAAATAAATAATTCATTAATTTATATCAGTATTTTTTTTTTACTCACCTGTCCATACCCTGGATAAAAGGAGCATCAGATGCAAGTTTTTCACAATCACACAGTCACATTGTAAAAGCTATATAGTTGTATACAGTTGTCTTCAAGAATCAAGGCTACTGGAACACAGCTCAACAGTTTCAGTTACTTTCCTCTAGCCACTTCAATATACCATAAACTAAAAACAGATATCAATATAATGCATAAGAATAACCTCCAGGATAACCTCTCAGCTCTGTGTGAAATCTCTCAGCCACTAACACTTTATTTTGTTTCATTTCTCTCTTCCCCTTTTTGGTCAAGAAAGCTTTCTCAATCCTATGATGCTGAGGCCCAGTTCATTGTGGGTTTTCTGTCCCACATTGCCAGGGAGATTTATACTCCTGGAAGTCATGTCCCATGTAGGAGGGAGGGCAGTGAGTTCCCTGCCAAGCTGGCTTAGAGAGAGAGAGGGGCCACATCTGAGCAACAAAAGAGGTTATCTGGAGGTTATTCTTAGTCCTAATTTTAAGTAGGCTTAGCCTATTCTTTGCAGGAATAAAATTTCATAGGGGAAAACCCCAAGATTAAAGCCTCAGCCTATTGATTTGGTTGCCCCACTGCTTGTGAGAATATCAGAAATTCTCCAAATGGGGAAGTTGAATATTTCCTCCTTTCTCTCCAGTCCCTCAAGGGGATTTTACAAATACTTCTTTATTCACTGCCAAATTACTCTGGGATATATTGGGACATCACACTAACCTGGACAAACCAACAAAACCTTATGCCCTATTTAAGATTCCATGTACTTATGGTATTCAATTAAACTGACGATACAAGTTAAATTAGGAAATGCACTATGTGGGTGGTAACTTCTGATTATTTTGTTTCCATGGAGATGTATCCCATCCATTCAAGGAGCACTTTAAGAGGGAACCATTTTGGAAGCCCTTTAAGAGTGAACCATTTTGGAAAAAGCTCAAGACCGACAGATCCCACACAGCCAAAGACCTTTGGAGCAGAAGGAAAATGCCTCCAGAGAAGCCTTATGGAATGAGAAGAGGAAGCTAGCAGACAACACCATGTGCTCTCCCAGCTGAAAGAGAAACCTGAATATTATCGGACCTTTCTTTGGAGTTAAGATGTCTTTCCCTCGATGCCTTATTTTGGATAATTTCACAGCCTGAAAACTGTAAACTTGCAACTTATTGAATTCCCTTTTTAAAAGCTGTTCTGTTTCTGGTATATTGAATTCCGACAGCTTACGAATTAAAACATAGGTGTGGCACATCTCTAGAGAAATTAAATTATATACTTTCCCTATGCCTTCCTTTTCCTGTACTTCTATTTCCCTAGTGACTTGATAACTTTTTTCATGCCTATGTACAGGCAGATCTTGGACATATCATGAGTTCAGTCCCAGACCACCACAAAAAAGCAAATATCACAATAAAGCTAGTCTCAGGAATTTTTTGGTTTCTAGTGCATCCAAAAGTTATGTTTACACTGTATTGTGTATTAAGTGTGCAATAGCATTATGTCTAAAAATCAATGAACATATCTGAATTAAAAAATACTTCATTGCTTAAAAATGCTAACAATCTTCTGAGACTTCAGGGAATAATCTTTTTGCTAGTGGAGGGCCTTGCCTCAACGTTGATGGCTGCCAACACATCAGCAATCGCTGCTGAATATTTGGATGATTGTGACAATGCCTTAGGATAAGACAAGCATGCCACGTCCATTGACTCTTCCTTTCATGAAAGATTTCTCCATAACATGCAATGTGTTCAATAGGATTTTACCCACAGTAGAACTTCTTTCCAACTAGGAGTTAATCATTTCAAACTCTGCCACTGCTTTATCAACTAAGTTGATGTCATATTTTAAAGACTTTGTTTACATTTTAACACTGCTCACAACGTCTTCACTAGAGGTAGGTTCTCAAGTGACCACTTTCTTTGTCATCCGTAAGAAGTAAGTCCTCCTCTTTTCAAGTTCTGTCTTGAGATTGTAGCAATTCAATCACATCTTTAGGTTCTACTTCTAATTATAGTCCTCTTGCTATTTCTACCACATCTGCAGTTACTTCCTTCACTGAAATCTTAAACACATCAAAGTCATCCATGAGGGTTGGAATCAACTTCTTCCAAACTCCTGTTTGTGTTGATATTTTTATCTACTCCCATGAATAGGGGATATTCTTACTGGCATCTAGAATCGTGACTCCTTTCCTGAAGGTTTTCAATTTACTTTGCCCAGATCCATCAGAGGAATCACTCTCTATGGCAGCTATAACCTTATGCAATGCATTTCTTCAATATTAAGACTTGAAAGTTGAAATGACTCCTTCATCCATGGGTCACTGAATGGGTGTTGTGTTGGTAGGCAGGAAAACAACATTAATTTCATTGTACATCTCCATTAGAGCTCTTGGGTGACCAGGTATACACTGAACAGAAAGTGCTGTCATCTCGGCTTTGTTGTCCCGTTTTGAAGCACAAGCACAGTAGACATAGCATAATTCTTAAGGGCCCTAGGATTTTCAGAATTGTAAATGAACATTGGCTTCAACTTAAGTCACCAGCTGCATTAGCTCCTGACAAGAAAATCAGCCTGTCCTTTGAAACTTTGAAGCCAGGCATTGACTTCTCCTTTCTAGCTATGAAAGTCCTAGATGGCATCTTCTTCCAATATAAGGTTATTTTGTCTCTAATGAAAATCTGTTGTTTAGTGTAGCGGCCTTCATCAGGTTTCTTAGCTCTTCTGAATAACTTGCTGCAACTTGTACATTAGCACTTGCTGCTTCACCTTGCACTTAGGTTATAGAGACAGCTTCTTTACTTAAAACCTCATGAACCAACCTCTGCTAGCTTCACACTTTTCTTCTGCAATTTTTTCACCCCTTTCAGCATTCACAGAAATGAGGAGAGTTAGGACCTTGCTTTGGATTATGCATTGGCTTCAGGGAATGTTATGGCTCGTCTACTCTATCCAGATCACTAAAACTTTCTCCATATCATCAATATACTGTTTCACTTTCTTATATCCATGTGTTCACTGGAGTAGTATTTTTAAAATTTACTTAAAAAACTTTTCCTTTGCATTCACAACTTGGCCACCTGTTTGGCACAAGAACCCTAGCTTTTGGCCTATCTTGGCTCTTGGCATGCCTTCCTCACTATGCTTAATCATTTCTGGCTTTTGATTTAAAGTGAGAGGTGTGACTTTTCCTTTCACTTAAACACTTAGAGTTTGTAGGATTGTTGACTGGCCCAATTTAGATATTATTGTGTCTTAGGAAATAGGCAGACCTAAGGAGAGGGACAAAGGTAGGAAATGGCTGATCCGCAGAGCCAACAGAACACACACAACATTTATCAACTAAGTTCACTGTCTTACATGGGCACAATTCATGGCACCTCCAAACAATTGCAATGGTAACATCACAGTTGACTGATCATAGATCGCCATAACAGACATAATGATAATGAAAAATTTGAAATATTGCCAGAATTACCAAAATGTGACACAGAGACATGAAGTGAGCACAGGCTGTTGGAAAAATGGCGCCGACAGACTTGCTCAATGCAGGGTTGCCACAAATCTTCAATTTGTAAAAAAAAAAAAAAAAAAAAAAAATACAATAGCTGCAAAGTGCAACAAAGCAAAGCTCAATAAAGTGAAGCACAGTAAAAAAAAAAAAAGGTATATCTGTATTAGTTTCCTAGGGCTGATATAACAAATTCGCTTAAAGCAACAGAAATTTATTGTTTCACAGTGATGAAGGCCAGACCAAAATCCAGGTGTCAGCAGGCTGATGCGCCCTCTGGAGACTCTACCGTGTTTTTGTTTGTTAAAGCTGCCAGAAAGCAATATACCAGAAAGGGAACAGCCTTTTAAAAGGGAATTTGTTGAATTACAAGTTTATAGTTCTGAAGCCATAAAAATATCCAAACTAAGGCATCCAGGAAAAGATATTTTGACTCAAGAAAGGCCTGTCTGTCACATGCGGAGGTACTTGGCTGGCATCTGCTGGTCCTTGTTTCCAGTTCCGTTGCTTCCAATTTCTGATGCCGGTGGTTTCCTTTCTAAGTGTCTGTGAGACTTCATGGAGCTCCCCTGGGACACAACTCTGGGTTCTGGCTTCCTTAGCATCTCTGGGAAGACACAAGGTAACATCTGCTGGGTTCCAAACATCCCAGCCTAGGCATCTGCTCTCTCTGTCAGCACTCCAAGCATGTCTTTTGGCTCTGAGCTTTCTCCGAATCATTTTCTCCTTTAAAGGACTCCAGTAAACTAATCAATACCCACCTTGATGTGAATGGGTAAGTCACATCTCCGTCTAATCAAAAGGCCACACCCACAATTGGGTGTGTCACATCTCCATGGAAGCAATCCCATCGAAGTTTCCACCCCACAATATTGAATCAGGATTAAAAGAAACATGGCTGGCCCCATAAGTTTGGACCACATAAAGACATGTCTTTTCTGGGTACTTAACAGCTTCAAACTGGTATGGGGGAAAAGGGTGAATTTTGGGGGGCCCTGAAAACATAACCCATAGAAGAGACTTTCTCTCTAGTGCTGACGTAGGCTCTACTGAAAAAGAATGGCACCTTTTAACAATGTCCTTTTATTGTTTTTCCCCTATTGAACTCTTGCTTATTTGATTTCTTGGTGATTTTGCCACATGTCCCCCTGCCGTGCCTGCAGTAGGCTATGAGGGAAGTTGAGAGCCTGGTAGAAATCAGCTCACCCTCTTTTTCATCACCTAGTGTCTTGATAGGAGATGTTGAAGCTCTTATTCAACAGCAGACTGCCAATGACAGCATCAGCCCCCGGGCCTCCTCCTCCTACTATGAGCAGTATCACTCACTCAATGAAGTAAGTCACCCACCTGCCTCCAAACCATCCATTTGTATTTAAACAGCACTGTCATTCCAAGCATAGGAAATTATTTTAAAGAATGATAATTGGTGGATGAAAGTTTAAAAAAAAAATCACGTTTGCATTTTTTGTAGAATGGTGACACATTTTTTATTTTTGCCGATATCTTTCCTGGAAAAACGGCATCATATTTGGCCTCTAAGGAGGCTGTTTTTTTCACAGCTAAGAGTGTTTTTAGCTGCTGGAAATAGGAACAATAAGCAATAAAGAATGGGTCTACTTATTAAAGAGTCACAAAAAAATTAATGGTACCATTTCTTTGCACCATTACCCTGGTTACTCTTACTGAGTAATTGTGAGACTGCCTCACTGAATTAAAAGAATTTAATCACTATTAATGATTATTATTATTTTTTTTTATGTTTTAAGACTCTGGGTGGTACTTAAATCTTGTGTTTTAGTGTGCTTCCTCTGACACTGCTCTGGCAGGAAAAGGAGGGGCCTCCTCACTGCCCGGTGGAGGGGCGGGAGGATGGCTGGACCCTCCATTTGGCCTTTGTTCACCCAAAGGGACTCCTTGTGACTCCTGGGAGGGGCAGGCAGTCAGTTCCCGGTGAACACCCGGGGGTAGGACAGGGAGGGGAGGGATGGGCCTGTATTCATGAGTGAATACATTTTATTCCCCTTATGAGGGAAATATTTGACATAATAAAAACAACAACAACAACAATAATAATGTCTGCCTTATAATTTTTGAGAAATCGGGTTTTTTCCCTATCAATAGTTACTGGTCCCAGCTTTTCTAGAAGGAACCTGAGCAAGGCATTCAGTTGGCCTCCGTAAGTTTCCACATAATTCGGTGAAAGTCTGTCTTGGCTTTCCTGAGCTGCGATAACAAATACCACACAGCTGGTAAATTTAAACAACGGGAATTCATTGGCTCATAGTTTTGAGGCTGGAGAAGTTAAACACTGAGGCATCAGAAAGGTGATTCTTTCTCCCCAAAGTCTGAAACATCTGGTGCTGACTTGCCAGCAATCCTTGGAGTTCTTTGGCTTTCCCAACACATGGCAAAGTACTCTCCTTTCTCTTGCAGGTTCCTTCTGACTTCCAGCTTCTCCTTGAGATTTTCTGTCACCATGTCTGAATTTCTTCAATTTATAAAGGATTTCAGTAACCCAGATTAAGACCCACCCTCATTCAGTTGGGCCATGCCTTAATTTAAAATAATGCCTTCAAGGGATTTTATCTACATTGAGTTCACACTTATAGGAATGTGAAATAAAATTAAGGATATTTTTAAACTGGGTGCATAGTTCAATCTATTATAAGGTCATTTTTCTGATATGTGTTAGGTAAAAAGGCAAACTCTCTGGAGGACTTTCTCTTATACACCCCAAGTATGCCACTAGTATACCCAAAGTAATAAAAACCTCTTGATGTCTTTGTTCCATTATAGCAGATTGTCTCTTTACTGCCTTTTACATGTGTTTTTATTATCTTCAACAGGGTGCCCAGAGACTGTTTGCTGCTCTAGCCATTTTTTTTTAAAGACATTTAGGTCTTATGTGATAAAAATAAATTTTCTATTTAATTTTCAGGGACATCTATTCTTTTCCACTTAGTTGAACGAGAACTCAGTCTGCTTCTTGAATGGATATGCCCAGCTGATTGATGTGGGTTTCTTAAAATTGCTTTCCCCTCCACAATCTCTCCTACACTGCCTCCATCTACGCCACCTAACTCACCTCCAACATCTGTCACCCACTCTGCATGAGCAAACTTGAGTTGAGAGGCTAAGTGGACTTGATTTACAAAATGTCAGTGCCGTGTTGAGGGGCAGGGGGTGAGGAAGTATTTTAAAATACTTTAAAATTGTTTTTGAAAAGTTATGCTTTCTTACCCTATCTCAGGATAGGGCTGGAAAGACATGGGAGGAAATGAGCAAGTACGTGACATTCCAGAAAAGATTTTGCAAGTTCTTCACCCTCCCCACATACCCTGATCCCGACCCCTAATCCTTTCTAAGAGGTTCCTGGGAACTATGGCAATCCCTACTCAAGAAATTCAGTTAAGTCCTTCCTTCTCCTTCAATATTGCACTGCTTCTGCTGGTATCTCCCAAAGAGCTCTCCGCCAGCACTGCTCTCCAGTCACCTGGTGGGCAGGAGCGGTTCTGTCAATAAGCCACACTAGGGAGTTAAGTAATACACCTCGGAGAGAATTAAACAAATCATCATAAAATAACTTCTTATAACAAATGACAAAAAAAGAGAGACTTCTTCAAAGATGCTGCCTTCATTAGCCCAGGCTAGATCAACATGAGTAAATTTTGTCCATAAAGTTGTTTTCATGCTCTAGCCCAGCCTCCCCTGCTAGAGGAAAGCCATTGAGCCATCAGTGATGTAGCATAAGTTAACTTAATGATGGTGTTCTGTCCAACATCTTCTTACCTTAGAAGACTGACACAGGAAATCAGGTCCTAACGAGAAAATCTCTGACACAAATTTCAAACACCACAGACACTGACAGGGTAGGTGCTGGGCCACAGATGGGTCTATGAGGAGCCCTTTAATTCCCAGCCTGGGGACAATCACTTACACGTATCACTCATCCTAGTCATGTGACTCGGAGGGACTCCAGGGTGAGTGGTGCTACGGTTTTCACAGGCTAGAATTGCTCTTCGAAGCTATCTCTAGAAAGTTCTTAGAAGTAAGGCCAAGAGTTGGTCATTTCCATTTCAGAAAGTATTTGAAATTGTATGGACACCTGGGAATTTCACTTCCAACAAGCCCACATCAGATGAGACTTCAGTGCCTGCTTTGAAGACATAAGCCTCAGGTCAGCCCCAGACCTTATTTTTGCTTTCTTCTTTCCACTATAATTTTGACAGAACCACTGGTCCTCCATCCAGGAGGGAGACCCAGACTGAAGCTATTTCTAGGGTACAGAAGAAATGTTCTTTGCTCCAGATTGTCCTTACGTTTACCCCTTCTCATTCCATTACTCCCACTGTGCTTGCACAGGTGTCTAGTGGGACATATGTTTTTTCCATTTATCCTGTGCAAAGACAGTGCCCAGGGCCCAGTCTTGAAAAGTGACTATTGCGGGGACTTTGACGCTAACTACCTGGAGTCAGGCCAGACTTCCCAAGTGACGAGCACAGTCCCTACCAGCCTGCCTTCGCTACAGGCACCAATGGCAAGTTGGGGGTTCCTACTCTCCCCTCAAGTTTGATAAGTCACTAGAGTGACTGACAAAATACTTATGAGACAGTTTTATTATGTTAAAAGAAAAACTTTTCATGCAAGTTAGGATCTCACAGCCTTATGGAGTGATTCATGAATCAGGCAGTATCCCATTCAGAAAGTACAAGGGAGCTCTGCCAAGAGGGATTGTTTATATAGAGTTAATGCAGAAGCAAGTGAGGGAAGGTTCTAACTGACTGATATTAAGTTTACATTTTGCACAGGGCATCTTACACAATTGTTATTGGACAAAGGTCATGCATTTTTTTTTTTTTTTTTTTTTTTTGCCCGATGCGCTCAACAACCAATTCCTGAGACACCGGGGGTTCAAATAGAGAAGAAAAGCTCTGCCCCTGAGCATTTAGTTCCTCATCGCTTTCACATTAAAAGGTTTCAGAGGTATCTCCTGCTCTCAAAGATGCTGCCTGCTTCCTCTGACCAATGAAATGCTTCAACTTAACTCTGTGACTGACTGCTGGTTTCCGTTTTGACAGATTTATTCTTGGATAGAAGCTATAACGGAGCGGCATCCTGAAATGGTTGAAAAAATTCACATTGGATCCTCCTATGACAAGTACCCACTTTATGTTTTAAAGGTGTGTTGTGAGGAGGTCACTGATCTTTCAACTGGGTGGGTGGAAGTAATTCTCCAGGAGGGCTTGCTATAACTTGGAACATTGTTGTTGTTGTTTTTGTTTTTTAGTTCTGGAAATATTTGTATTACAAGTATTTCTCAACTTTAATACACAAGTATTTATGGTTGGTAATAACCTTTTAAACTTTTCCTTTTATAATGCAGCCATGGTCTAAGAGTGGAAACTCCAGGTCTAGAATCAACTCTGTTCTGTTTAACTGACATCAGACAAGCTGTTCTAGTTTGCTAGCTGCCGGAATGCAATGTACCAGAAATGGAATGGCTTTTAAAAAGGGGAATTTAATCAGATGCTAGTTTACAGCTCTAAGGCTGAGAAAATGTCCCAGTGAAAGCAAGTCTATAGAGATGTCCAATCTAAGGCATCCAGGGAAAGATACCTTGGTTCGAGAAGGCTGATGAAGTTCAGGGTTTCTCTCTCAAGTGGAAGGGCACATGGTGAACACGGTCAGGGTTCCTCTCTTATCTGGAAGGGCACATGGTGAACAGGGCATCATCTGCTAGTTTCTTCTCCTGGCTTCCTGTTTCATGAAGCTCCCCAGGAGGCATTTTTCTTCTTCATCTCCAGAGGTCACTGGCTGGTGGACTCTGCCTCTCATGTCTATGTCATTCTGCTCTGCTCTCTCTGAACCTCTTTTATTCTCCAAAATGTTTCCTCTTTTATAGGACTCCAGGAACTTCTCAAGACCCACCCAAATGGGTGGAGACATGTCGTCATCTAATCCAGCTTAACAACCACTCTTGGTTAAATCACATCTCCAGGGAGAATGATCTGATTACAGTTTTAAACATATAGTATTGAATAGGGATTATTCTGCCATTATGAAATGGGATTTAGATTAAAACATGTCTTTTCTAAGGGACATACATCCTTTCAAGTGGCACACAAGCCATTCAACTTTTCTGGACTTCTGGATTATTTTTCAAGTTTCTGTTTGTATTTACACCACTACCACCTCAGACAAAGATTACTTAAGTGTGTGTGCACACACATCGACTGGAAAGGTGTCTGTAATTGGACAAATACTGGTGTAACTTTTAGAACTGAAGAAGGTAGGAATTGGAAGAAAAAATCAAGACAATGCTGGAGACCCTGGCACTAGGACTCATATGGTGAATCCTGCTCCACTTTCCATCAATTTTGGTTATCCTTACCATTGTGAAATTTTAAGGGAGAGAATCTGCTTGACATAACTTGGACTAAATGTCTCTTCTCTTGGAAAAATTAGCCCTGTAAAGATCAGTGAACATAGCACTGGAAGAATTTGAGGGATGCGTGAAGCTATTCCGATTCTTGCCTGTTACAGTTTCTAATTCTGTGGTTCTGTTAGTTACCATTCTGTCCCCTAAAAGAAAAACTAAAAAGAAGCTCTGGAGAAAGTTTCATCATTAGAAAAGTATATATGATATAGTAATAAAATTTCTACATAAATTTCCTAATATTATCTGGATTGTGATAGGTGAGCCTCATTGGTCATCAAAGACAAAAGTTTGAGTGAGGACTTCTGGGTTTTAATCTGTCTCTGAAAAGAACTTGCAGTGGGAACTCAAAGCAGGCATCTGAAGCTCTGGTTCTCCTTCACAGCTGAGTTGGTCAATCCACTCAGTTTTGGGGACTTATTGTAAAGATATCAAAGGCTATCATTTAGGAAAGGTTGAAATTTCTTATTTCAGAGAGTTGGCAGTTTGGATGAGCACACCATACTATGAACCAAAATAAGGCCAGTTGTTCTGTCCTTGGATCTGTCAGTAATACAGCTGTGTGAGTTAGATGTCTGCTTTTGCGTGCATGAACTAGGAAAATAGTTCACACATTAAAAGTGTGCATCCTGGAGAAAATAGTGATGGAGTTCATGTAGCTCTTTGGCACGCTGACTTCCCTTTCCCAACCCTTTGTCTGGTCCTGGTGCATCTCTCCACCTTCCACAGAAACCCAGTCACCCAGCAAACACCCATGTAAGTGTGAAAATACAGAGCGAGGCCCTAGTTTTCTGATCTCTACTTCTCCATGTCCACATTCCTCTCTGGTATAGCTAGGTTAATTGTGGGAAAATATAAAGACCTTGAAATCGAGAGTCCTGGATTCAAACCTCAGCCCCAACTTAATGTAACTTTAACTGGTGTCCCACAATCTCATCCACTTTTAAATTTCCCTTGAGAATTCTCAAAGGAATGGAGAGGACAATGTATATTTCGTAGATTTGTAGAAAGGATTCAATATAAGCACTATGTAAATAGAAGATACTATCCCAAGGCTTACTGCTATTGTTTTTGCTAGCTTTTTTGTTTTCTTTGAGCAGATTTCTGGAAAAGAACAAACAGCCAAAAATGCCGTGTGGATTGACTGTGGGATTCATGCAAGAGAATGGATTTCTCCTGCTTTCTGCTTATGGTTCGTAGGCTATGTAAGTATTCAACTCTCTCAAAACGTGGCTGAGGCCACTCTTGTTCAGATAAACTAACAAACATTTTCCCAGATCATATCCTAGATTCTTTGACTCAAAATCTCTGGAGGTCGGGCTTGGGAATCTGCAAATTTCACAAGCTCCCCAAATGATTTTTATACATGTAACTATGACTTCAAGCATTTAAATCTCCCTAAAGATTGTTGATGTTTTCCTTCCCTATTTCTGTCTGGGGCTGAACACATGTTGATCGCAATATATTACCAGGTAGAAGAAAGAAATGAAGCAATTATCTAAACGGGGGCCCAATTAATTCCTTCTTCTTTTCGTTTGAACTATTTGTACCTCTATGGCCACCTTCTGCCTCTGGAAATTAAACAAAAAGCATATTACAGAGCAGAACATATTTTCTCACATTTCATAAGTGGGGATTTTTTCCCTAAAGAAGGGTTTGGCATAAAAAATACATTTCTAAGACAACTAATATGCCATAAAAGTAAAAGATACAATGACTATAAACCACTATAATAAGTGAAAATTATGCTTCAGATCCTATCATGTGGGCATATATGTCATATACATTGATTGACAAAAAAAAAAAAACATTGTCGCAGGAAAAGTAACTAAAAACATATGGCTTTCCAGTAATGGTTATTGTTGCCTTTGTATTCACTAGTATATAATGGCACAAAATAGAAGAATGAGGAAATTGAGGGATTGCCACTTAGATATGACTTAACAAATGAGGTGCTTCAAAGGTAAAGTATTTCTGCTTCTGCTGGGTCTTGACAAATGCATCATCGCTGCCCACCTGCATTGCCTTACCTACCTCCCTTCTCCACCAATGGAGCTGCAGTATCCCTGAGCCTCCTGCAAAGTTTCCAGTAGGTACCGGTACTACCTAGACCAAATGAGGATGGCTCCAAGTGAGCAGAGTCTTAGTACATTCCAGTCATTTTGTTGATCTGGAAACTTCCCCAGGGTGGATAGTTTTATTCATTTCAGGTAATGAAAGGAGCATTGGTTAGCAGGAAGAGAAGAGCATACAGCAAGAAAGAAAGGACATTTATTTTTCGTTCCATCCTTGAACCTGAAAAGGGCCAGAAAGAAACTCTGATTCGTATTAACTCTCTTTTCATATTGGTGAAGTTGTCTCTAATTTCTGTCCTTCCCAACCTGGCCCTTTCCCCTACTAAAACACAACTTGGTGAATCTTTGTAACATTAAATTATTTATTCCACAAATATTTATAAATTGTCTGATTTTCCAGAGTCTGGAGATACAGTGGGGGGACAGCATATTGCACTGCACTGCGGATTTGATTTGTATAGCCCAGGCCTACATAATCAATGGGCTCTTCTCTTTTTTTTCACTTTCTTGTCCCATTTTATTATTCTGTATGGTATATACCTTGTTCCTATTTAAAGATATTCTGAAACCCTCAGATGTATATACCACATTTTGTTAATCCACGCATCTGTTGATGGGCATTGGGATTGTTTCCATCTTTTGGCGATTGTGAATAATGCTTCCATGAACATTGATGTGCAAATATCTGTTTGTGTCACTGCTTTCAGCTCTTCTGGGTATATAGTGAGTAGTGGTATTGCTGGTTCATCATTATTTAGTTTTCTGAGGAAGCACCAGACTGTCTTCCATAGCGGCTGTACAATTATACATTCCCACCAGCAGTGCATAAGTGTCCCAATTTCTCCACATCCTCTCGAGTATTTATAGTTTCCTGTTTGTTTAATAGCAGCCATTCTTATAGGTGTGAGGTGGTATCTCATTGTAGTTTTGATCTGCATTTCCCTTATAGCTGATGAAAATGAACTTCTCTTCACGTGCTTTTTAGCCATCTGTATTTGCTCTTCAGAAAAAGGACTATTCATATTTTTAGCCCATTTTATAATTGGGCTTTTTGTTCTTTTGGTGTTGAATTGTATGATTTCTTTATGTTTGCAGGATATCAAACCTTTATCTGATGTGTGATATCTAAATATGTTCTCCCATGGAGTTGGTTGCCTCTTCACCTTTTTGAGGCACAAAAGTATTTGATTTTGAGGAGTTCCCACTTATCTGTTTTTTTCTTTTGTTGCTTGTGCTTTGGGTGTAAAGTTTAGGAAGCTACCTCCTATTATTAGATCTTGAAGATGTTTTCCTACATTTTCTTCTAGCAGTTTTATTGTACTGGTTCTTATATTTAGCTATTTGATCCAATTTGAGTTCATTTTTGTATAGGGTTTGAAATAAGGTTCCTCTTTCATTCTTTTTGCTATCGATATCCTGTTCTCCCACGCCCATTTCTTGAAAAGACTATTTTGTCTCAGCGGCTTTGGGGACCTTGTCGGAGATCAGTTGACCATAGATTTGGTGGTCTATTTCTGCACTCTCCACTCAATTCTATTGGTCAATATTTTTATCTATGTGCCAGTACTATGCTGTTTTGAACACTGTGGCTTTATAATAAGTTTTAAAATCAGAGATGTTAATCTTCTCACTTTCTTCTTCTTTTTTAGGATATTTTTAGCTATTTGGGGTCTCTTTCTCTTCCAGATGAATTTGGTAACTAACTTTTCCAAGTCTTCAAATTAGGTCATTGGAATTTTGTTTGGTACTGTGTTGAATCTGTATCAATTTGGGTAGAATTGACAGCTTAACTATATTTAACCTTCCTATCCCTGAGTACAGAATGTCTTTCCACCTATTTAGGTTTTCTTTGATTTCTTTTAGCAATGTTATGTAGCTTTCTGTGTACAAGTCCTTTACACCCTAGTTAAGTTCATTCCTAGATACTTGATTCTTTTTAAAAAATATTTTTATTGTAACAACTTAACAAATAAGCATATAAACATTCCCACCATACAGTATTTCATACCTGGTGTACAATCAATGACTCACAATTCATCACATAGTTGTGTATTCATCCACATGATCATTTTTTTTAACATTTGCCTTATATCAGCAAAAGAAATAAGAAAGAAAACAGAAAAAATCTCATACATACTGTTCTAGTTTGCTAGCTGCTGGAATGCAATATACCAGGAACGGAACGGCTTTTAAAAGGGGTAATTTAATGAGTTGCTAGTTTACAGTTCTAAGGCCAAGAAAATGTCCCAATTACAACAAGTCTAGAAATGTCCAATCAAAGGCGTCCACGGAAAGATACCTTGGTTCAAGAAGGCCGATGAAGTTCAGGGTTTCTCTCTCAAGTGAGAAGGCACATGGCAAACACAGTCAGGGCTTCTCTCTCAGCTGGAAGGGCACGTGGCAAATACGGCATCATCTGCTAGCTTTCTCTCCTGGCTTCCGGCTTCATGAAGCTCCCCGGGAGGAATTTCCTTCTTCATTTCCAAAGGTCGCTGGCTGGTGGACTCTCTGCTTCATAGTACTACTCTCTCTGAGTCTCTCATCCTCCAAAATGTTTCCTCTTTTATAGGACTTCAGAAACTAATCAAGACCCACTCAAATGGGTGGAGACATGTCATCTCCTAATCCAGTTTAACAACCATTCTTAACTAATCACATCAACCAGGGAGATGATCTCATTACAGTCTCAAACATACAGTAATGAATACAGATTATTCTACCTTTAAGGAATGGGTTTTATATCAAAACATGGCTTTTCTTAGGGGGCGTACTTCTGTTCAAACCAGCACACATGCCATACCACTTACCCCTCCCTCTCATCGACCATTATAATTTCAACCTACTTGCTTTATTTTAACCTTTGTTCCCCCTATTGTTTGCTTATTTTTATTCAATTTTTTTACTCATCTCTCCATACCCTAGATAAAAGAAGCATCAGACACAAAGTTTCCACAATCATACAGTCACATTGTAAAAGCTATGTAGTTATACAATCATCTGCAAGAAACATGGCAATTGGGACACAGCTCCAGTTTCAGGTACTTCCCTTCACCCACTCCAATATGCCATAAACTGAAAATGGATATCTGTATAATGTGTAGGAATAACCTCCAGGATAACCTCTTGACTCTGAAATCTCTCAGCCACTGACACTTTGTCTCATTTCTCTTCCTTCTCTTGGTTGAGAAGTTTTCCTCAATCCCTTAATGACAGTTCCTGACTCATCCCAGGATTTCTGTCCCATGTTGCCAGGGAGTCATGTGCCACACAGTGGGGAAGGGCAGTCAGTTCACTTGCCATATCGGCTTAGAGAGAGAGAGGCCACATGTGAGCAACAAAAGAGGTACTCTGGGGTAAATCTTAGGCCTAATTTTTTTAAAACTTTTTTTGTGTGTAATATAACATATATACAAAGTAAAGAAAGAAAAAAGCAATAGTTTTCAAAACATTCTTCAACAAGTAGTTACAGGATAGATCCCAGAGTTTGTCATGGGCTACCATACCATCCTCTTAGATTTTTCCTTCTAGTTGCTCCAGAATATAGGAGGCTAGAAGGAATAAATATTTTTTCATCACAATCTACTTTTTTTTCTTTTTTGTGAAAAATACCATATATACAAAAAGCAATAAATTTCAAAGCACAGCACAACAATTAGTTGTAGAATAGATTTCAGAGCTTGTATGGGTTACAATTCCACAATTTTAGGTTTTTACTTCTAGCTGCTTTAAGATACTGGAGACTAAAAGATATATCAAATTAATGTTTCAACAATCATATTTGTTTGCTAAACCCTATTTTCTCCCTATAACGCCACAATCACCTTTGATTTTTCTATCACACTCTTTAGGGGTTTTTGGGCTATGGCTGGAATGGTTTTGGTTGGGGTTTTGCAAGTTATGATAGGTAGCAATGTCTAACTGAAGTTTGCTTAAGAGTGACCAACAGAGTAGCCTCTCAACTCTATTTGAACTCTCCCAGTCACTGATACTTTACTAGTTACACTTCTTTTCCCACTTTTGGTCAGGTTGGAACTGTTGATCCCATGGTGCTGGGGCCAGACTCATCCCTGGGAGTCATCTCTCATGCTGTCAGGGAGACTTTCGCCGCTGGATGTCATGTCCCATGTAGAGGGGAGAGCAATGATTTCACTTGCAGAGTTGGGCTTAGAGAGAGTGAGGCCACATCTGAGCAACAACAGAGGTCCTCCAGAAGTAACTCTTAGGCGTGCCTATAGGTGGTCTAAGCTTCTCTGCTATCTATGTAAGCTTCACAAGAGTAAGCTTCAAGATCAAGGGCTTGGCCTATTAATTTGAGTATCCCTAATGTTTGACACAGTAACAGGGGATTTCCTGATGGTAAAGTTTAATAGATCCATATTTTTTCTTCCATCACTCAAGGGACTTTACTAATACTTTTTGATTATCTGCTTAATATATTCTAGGATATATCCAGGCATTACTATTAAGCTATACAGGATTAAAGGTCCTCATTTTTCTTCTAGGCTCCCTGTATTTCAATTGTTCAAATGAGCTATCCAGACAGGTTGAGTTAGATTATGTACTACAGAAAATGTATGTTTCAGACAAAATAAATCTTTCTTCCTTTGGTCTCAAAGAATAGGTGCAGTTCTAAAATGTAGACAATGTCTTCCTTGTCCCTATGTTCTGAATTGCCTTAATCCTGACCTAATTATTTTGTTCTTATTTCTAAATAACAGGGTCTAGGTATATAAAACAGCCTTTCAGAAACCAGAAGAAATGTGTCTGCTATAAGAGTTTATAATCTAGGCCCCTATTTTCTGATAAGCATTTTCTAAAGGAGACCATATAATAATTGTTCTTTCTTTTCTGGCTTATTTTGCCTCACCAAATGTCCCACAGTTTCATTCTCATCTTTACATGCCTCACGACTTTGTACCTTTTTGTAGCAGCACAACATTTGGTCATATGTATACATCATCATTCGCCAATCTACTCAGTCAGTGCATCCTTCAGCCACCTGCATTCATCAGGCATCATGTATAGTGCCCAAAGTCCACAGTCCATCAACACTCTCAATTTTAGGTCATTTCATTGTTCCCAAGAGAAAGATAACCAGTAAACACACCTTCCCCAAATAGGAAATCTAAACCTCCCCTTAACTCTTGTCCCTCTACCAATTATTTACCCCTGTTGCTGTGGTACTGCTGATGTTTTCTTATTAAACATATCCCATAGCATGCAATCGCTGTTTTCCCCTCTGTGCCCTAGACTTAAACACTTTTTGTACACAAATCATACCTTTGAAGTAGTTCTTGCAAGAACTCATTTATATTTCTAGTGTTAATCAGCAGAAATACTTGATTCTTTTAGTTGCTATTTTGAATGGAATTTTTTCCTTACTTGATTCTTCAGGACCTTGCTTGCATATAGAAACATTACTGATTTTGTATATTAATTTTATATCCTGCCATATCAGCCTTGCTGAATATTTTTTATTAGCTCAAGTAACTTTTTTATAGATTTCTCAGGATTTTTCAAGTACAGTATCATGTCATCTGCAAATAATGAACATTTTATGTCTTTCTTTCCAATTTGGATACCCTTTATTTCTTTTACTTGCCTGGTTGCTCTAGCTAGAACTTCTAGTACAATGTTGAATAATAGTCATGATAGAGGGGATTCTTGTCTCATTCCCAATATTAGGAAGATAGCTTTCAGTCTCTCATCATTGAGTACAATGCTGGCTATGGGTTTGTTGTTTATGCCCTTTATCCTGTTGAGGAAGTTACCTTTGATTCCTACCTTTTGAAGTGTTTTTACTGAAAAGTATGTTGACCTTTGTCAAATGCTTTTTTGGCATCAATTGTGATGATTGTGTGATTTTTCTCTTTCTGTTTGTTAATGTGCTGTATTACACCAATTGATTGTCTTGTGTTGAACCATCCTTGCATTCCTGATATAAACCCCTCTTGGTCATGGAATATAATTCTTTTAATGTGCTGTTGGATTCGATTTGTTAGTATTTTGTTGAGAATTTTTGCTCCTATGTTCATTAGGGAGATTGGCCTGTAGTTTTCCTTTCTTATAGCATCTTTACCCAGTTTTGTTATTAAAGTGATGTTAACTTCATAAAATGAGTTAGTGTTCCTTTTTCCTTAATTTTTTTGAAAAATTTGAGCAGGATTGGTGTTAGTTCTTTTTGGAATGTTTGATAAAACTCCCCTGTGAAGTCATCTGGCCCTGGGTTTTTCTTTGTAGGAAGATTTTTGATGAATCTCTTTACTTGTGATTGATTTTTTTGATATCTCCTACTTCTTCTTGAGTCAATGTAGTTTGTTCACATGTTTCCGGGAACTTGTCTATTTCATCCAAGTTGTCTAGTTTATTGACATATAGTTGTTCATAGTATCCTCTTATGATTTTTTAAACTTCTTCAGCGTCTGTGATAATGAACCCCCTCTCATCTCTGATTTTGTTTATTTGCATCCTTTCTCTTTGTCAGCCTTGCTAGTGGTCCCTCAATTTTATTGATTTTCTCAAATAACCAACTTTTGGTTTTATTGATTGTTTCTATTGTTCTTTTGTTATTCCAGTCATTTAACTCTGCCTTAATCTTTGTTATTTCTCTTTTCCTATTTGCTTTGGGGGTTCTTTCTCTAGTTCTTTCTCAAGTTCCTCCAGGTGAGCAGTTAAGTTCTAGATTTTTGTTCTTTCCTCTTTTTTAATATGAAGATTTAGGGCAATAAATTTCCCTCTCAGCACAACATTTGCCACATCCCATTAGTTCTGATATGTTGTATTCTCATTTTAATTTGTCTTCAAAGAGCTACTGATTTCTGTAGCAATTTCTTCTTTGACCCACTGGTCATTTAAGAGTGTGCTATTTAATCTCCATATGTTTGTGAAAGTTCTCCTTTGGTGGTTATGATTTCCAGTTTTATTCCATTTTAATCAGAGAGAGTGCTTTGAATAACTTCAATATTATTAAATTTATAAAGACCTGTTTTGTGCCCCAGCATATGATCTCTCCTGTAGAATGTTCCATGAGCTAAAGAAGAACGTATATTCTGGTGTTTTGGGGTGCAATGACCTATATATGTCTGTTAGGTCTAATTCATTTATCAAATTGTTTAAGTTCTCTATTTCCTTGTTGAGCCTCTGTCTGGTTGTTCTATCTATAGAGGAGAATGGTATATTGACGTCTCCTACTATTATTGTTGAGAAACATCTATCGCTCCCTTCAATTTTGTCAATGTTTGCTTCATGGGAGTATAAGCATTTATGATTATTTCTTCTTAGTGAATTGTCCCTTTTATTACCTCTTATGAAATCTTTACATTTAAAGTCAATTTTGCCTGATATTAGTATACCTACTCCTGCTTTCTTTTGATTACAGCTTGCACAGAATATCTTTTTTCATCCTTTCACTTACAATCTATTGTATCCTTGTGTCTAAAATGAGTCTCTTGTAAGCAGCATATAGCTGAATAATATTTCTTAATCCATTCTGCCAATCTGTATCTTTTAATTGGTAAATTTAGTCCATTAACATTCAAAGTTATTACTGTAAAGGCATTTCTTGAATCTAACATCTTATCCTTTGGATTTTATTTCTCAGATCTGTATATT
>PVIY010036350.1:0-25532 GCA_004026745.1 Myrmecophaga tridactyla
CCCAGCGACAATCCAGGATGCTCTGACATTTGATATTGACCCAAGAAAGGGACAGGCGTCTTCCTCAAAATACCTCTCTGTTAGGAGATCTGAGGCAAAGCACTCCTTTGTTCCCCTTGATTCTCCATTTTTGTGGAAATGAATCAAACTCCAACCTTGTTCACATTAGAACTGTTGGATGTTATTCAAAGATCACCTATGCCCATATGTTCACCCACAATGTGACCTAGAAGTGCCATTTTCATAACTTGCCAAAAGCTTAGGAAAGTGATGTTGTTAAAAGCATTTAAAAAAATGCCTTCACCCTGTGTATAAGTTTTCTAAAGCTGCCAGAATGCAATATACCAGAAATGGAATGGCTTTTAGAAAGGGAATTTATTATGTTACAAGTCTACATTTCTAAGGCCAGAAAAAAATGTGCAAATGAAGGCATTCAAAACATTACCTTTGGGCAGGCCACGGTGGCTCAGCAGGCAAGAATGCTTGCCTGCCATGCCAGACGACCCGAGTTCGATTCCCGGTGCCTGCACATGTTAAAAAAAAAAAACACATTACCTTCACTCAGAATAGCCAATGTTTGTCATATGGGGAAGCACATAGCTGGTGTCTGCTCTTCCTTGTTCCTAGTCTGTGGTTTCCAGCTTCTGATGTCACTGATTTCCTCTCTGCATGACCATGGACCTTCACTTAGCTTTTAGGGACATGATTCTGAGCTCTGGCTTGCTTAGCACTTCAAGGGAAGGCACATGGTGATGTCTGCTCTGCTATGCCCATATCCAGGTATTTGTTTTTTCTGTCAACACTCCAAGCATCTCCAAACATCCATGTCCCCGTCTGCTATGAAGCAACTGTTTTCCAAGCATCTGCATCTGAGGTTTCTCAAAAATGTTCCCCCGTTATATGACTCTAGTTACATAATGAACACTCTGGTTGAATGGACAGAGTGGCAATTGGGTCACAAATGGGACACAGAATTGGGTGTGTCATATCTCCACAGGAGTAATCCAACCCAAAAGGTCACACCCACAACTGAGTCTGTCATGTCTCCAGAGAAGCTCCATCCTGTGGGAAAATTAATCTCCATTTGGGGACCTGTGGATGCTACAAAACAGACTCTGCTTCCAATATAAGTCCTGGGAGACAGATAGGATGGACATTGCACCTCCAGAAGGGAGAAATTGGAAGGAGAACAGGGGACACGTATCTGACACAACTCTGGATTGCACCGAGTTACCTCCATTACATGTCAAGGATTGTCTTCTGTGAATTGATTCTTGGTCCTTTGCACCTACTGGAGTGGGAACTCAGTCCTTACCAGTAGTTTTACATCCTGACGGCTGTGTTTCCCTTGAGAACCTTGAGTAATAAAGATTCATTTTGACATCAGCTAGGACCTCCAGACATGGCAGTGTTTATCTCTATTTTGCCATTGAGAGCCAGCATACTCACTCTTTCCCATCATGTGCAAGTATTCAAGAAGACATAAGCCATAATGCTGAAAGGAACCTTATGTTGATTGCCCCCAAATGGGAACTAGCCACATGCTCATCAACAGTAGAGGGATACAAGACTTAATATAGGAACACAAAGGGTTTCAATGGATCAGTGATGATGGTTAGTCAACAACCATATCCAAAAGATGGACAGAGACGGTGAAATGATCCTTCATTAAATAATATATTACTAATGCTTGATTTATATAAATTATGCAAACCATCACAATTAAGTGAAAAACTAGAGTCAGGAGACTATTTTCCTGAAAATGAGGGCGGTGTCTAGAACAGAGCAGACAGGTGGTCATTTCGAGGATTATGGTATTACAGGGATATTCATTTTGTAAAAAATTATCACACTGAAAAGTTTATATTATGCTTTACTATGTGAGTAATAAATTTCTCAAGCAAGATTTTTAAGGCAAAATTGGGTAAGAAGATTACAAAATGGATGATACAGTAAATACATAGATTTTTCATTCACATACTGTTGAAGTTTAGAAGAAAATGAATACAAACAGCCCATATTTTACTTTCAAAACTGGAAACAGACACATATATCATCAAATAAAATAGTGCAGAACATGCAGCCCAATCCTGCCTCTAAGTGTATAAATCCCCCTGCAGAGGGACACCAAGATTTCTTACTTTACTGAATAGGTGTTAATCATTAAACACAGCCCTTTCATATCATAAAATAATGTGTAATGTAAACTTTGTTTCATCAGATTTAAGGCCATGTCTGAATCGAGGGCAGGTCCATGCTCCATAAACTGATCAAAGAGTCACAGTTTCTGTCTCAGAGGCTTTGACCAATTGATTCACCAAACCTCCTCTGCCCCATTTATGAATTCATTCTGAAGAATCTTTTCAGAGCCCTCTTCACATCTTTATTCCTCAGGCTGCAGATGAAGGGGTTAAGCACGGGTGTGACCACAGTGCACATCACGGAAGCTGTGGCACTTGAATGTGGATCTGGGGATGCAGTTCAACTAAGATACACTCCTATGAGTGTGCAATAAAATCAGATGACCACTGAGAGGTGAGATGCACAGGTGGAAAATGCTTTATACATCCCCTGGATGGATGAGCTCCTACGCACAGAAGAAGAAATCTTAGAATTAAAGTAAATGATACCAGTGAACGGATCAAAACCCAGGATCCCTGTTGCAAAATACATCACTACTTCATTGACGAAGGTGTCAGAACAGGAAAGTTGGACAATCTGATCAAGGTCACAGAAAATTGAGGGATCTCCACATTTGCACAATAGGAGAGGTGCAACACCATTAAGGTGTGTAACAAGGAATGCAGGGCACTCACAGTCCAGCAAACCATAACCAGCAGGACACAGATTTGGGGGTTCATGATGACCGTGTAATGCAGGGAGTGACAGATGGCCACGAAGCGGTCATAGATCATCACGGTCAGGAGGAAGTCATCCAACCCTCCACAGAGTAAGAAAAAGTATATCTGGGTGAGGCAGCCTGCATAGGTTATGACTCCCCTCTGCGTGTGAATGTTCACCAGCATGTTTGGGACGGTGGTGGAGGACAAACAGATGTCAATAAAGGACAGGTTGGAGAGGAAGAAGTACATGGGCGTGTGGAGATGGGAGTCGGTGATGGTGGCCAGAATGATGAGCAGGTTCCCGAAGACGATGACCAGGTACATGGACAGGAAAAGCCCAAAGAGGAACGTCTGCAGTTCTGGTTCCTCTGAAAATTCCCAGAGGAGAAATTCTGAAACTCGTGTGCCATTTCCAGGTTCCATGTGTTAGATGTCACAACTCAAAAAGAGGCAAATAACATGATTAATTTTCAAACAAACAACCATTACTATTGTATCCATAATTTATATCTCAGAGTCAGGAAATTAATTTCTGGATTTATTTATCAATTGTAAACAGAATGCCATCTCTGATTAGAAATTGCTGTCTACCTTTTGAAATATTCCCCCAGCCAGCATGCATTCTAAGGTCTTCATGAGAAATTCATTCATTCATTTGAGGAATTAATAATCCATCCAGCTATGCTGCAGTTACTGATGAGCCACGGGAAATGATGTGCTGATAACAAAAGTCGCCTGCAATGTAGTGAAGGGGAAAGAAAATAAGTAAATAATGTCATAATCATATGTTATGTGACATAGTGACAGCAGCTAAAATGAAATGGAAACAGGTGAAATGGAGAGTTTGAATAGGGATATTCAATATTCATGCAAGAATGCTGGGCAGGGAAACATTTGAACAGAGACCTCAAGATACAGAAGGCAGGAGTCAAAAGGATATGAGAAGTTTGTGACCAATGCAGGAAAAGCCCAAGGCAAAGGCCCTAAAGAAAGGGCTTGATTGGATAGTCAAGGTCAACAAGGAAGGCAGTGTGGTAAGGGATTAGTAAAAGGGAGAGAATCAGACATGGTATAAGAGAACTTTTAAGAACAAGGTCAGACCCCAATGATGAAAATCCAAGTTATAGAGAGTCCCTTATCTACCTGTTGTATTTCTGTCATGTCATTAATTATTGCAAAGCTGTATTATCAGAATAGATGAATGAAATTAAACTGATTAGATAGAGAGAGTGACAGAGAAGGAGACATAGAGAGAGAGCAATCATATATACACATTCATGTAAATATTAACATTTGTAAGAGGATTTGGCTCAAGAGTATGGGGATTGACTAGTCCAAATTCCATAGGACCCACATTTCAGAAACTCAATGGAAGTGACCTTGAATTCCCCACAGAAGCTGCACATTGTGATTTCCAATCAATGTGATGATGAAATCCCCAGGAGAAGATGGATACCTGAAATACAGATAGAAATTATTTTCTATGGCTAATGAAATGCTGCAGTCTCCCTTTCAAGTCCAACTGATCACATGAGGAGACGCCTCTCAGTGCTGAGGGCCATCAACTTGGTTGATTGTAGTTGCAGTCAGCCATATGCAAGCAACTGACCAATGATTTAAATCCATCTACAGAATACCCTCCCAGGAATAATCAGGCCAGTGCTTGCTTGACCATACCTTTGGACCCCATAACATAGGCCAATTCATGCATGAAATTAACCATTACAATCCACACCTAGTAAACTCGTCACCCATACACATTTCATTAAATGTTACATAATGCCATATGAATTTAATAACATAGACTAAGTTTCACCTAACATAATTCATCTGTCCTGAACACGACCAGAAATGTAATAACACATTCCCCACAAGAGGATGCAAGTACTCAATTAAAATTAACTATTATCCTTAGGTCTTTAACCTAAATATGATGACATGAAATTAATACAATTTATTTTATATGATATAGGGATAAGGGAGAAAAGAAAACGAAGATTTTTCATCTATTTTAACATCATAAGAAAGCAAGAAAAATATGCATTGTCTCCTTATTTCTGTAACTGGTTATGGAGAAAAAGCTCAAATTTAAAACCACCTGCTTCCTCTACCAATTCCATATTTACTATGCCCTCAGCACGCACCTCCTCTGGTCATGGTTATTTGCCTGGTGAGGCTACCCAATTTTTCAGTCCTTAAAGCTCTGGGCTGTTAGGAAACCTGCCTGGGATGTTTGTCACTGTGTTCCATTAACTTCAATCACAGGGAATGGCAGTTTGGAGAGATGCCCGAAGGCATCTCCTCTATTTGCGGCAAGTCTTCTTCACCCACATCATGTAGTTACATTTCTATTTCCACTTGATAATGAGACTCATTCACTTCATCAAGGACAGTAACATTATTTGCCTGTTGATTCAGAGGCATAAAGATCCCAAAGTAGTGTGTTCGGAATTTTATCTTCCAGTTCAGTGGAAACATTGTGGTGTTTCCTAGTGGGACCACTTTTTCCTTTGGAAATACCACAGAGCATAAGGTCGAAGACACAGGAAACAAAATTTTCTAACAAAGCACTACGGATAGATGAGCACGGGTGGTTCAGTGGTAGAACGCTCACCTTCCATGTGGGAGACCCAGGTTCGATTCCCTGACCGTGCACCAAAAAAACAAAACAAAACAAAAAGCACTAGGGGTACAAACGAGTATGTCACTCCCATTTCCAGACCTTGACTCCTGAACCCATTAATACGTGTTGTGTGAAAAAAGAGCAGCATATATAACTTTTAGTTTATGATGTATTAATTTGACTAGAGGGAATTACCTGAAACTGTTGAATTGTGTTCCAGTAACCTCAATTCTTGAAGATGACTGTATAATTAAATAGCTTTTACATTGTGACTGTGTTATTGTGAAAACGATTTGTCTGATGCGCCTTTTATATACAATTATGGAGAGATGAGTAGAAAAAAATAAGGAGAAAAATAAATAAATAATGGATGGATAAAGGGTAAAAATTGGGCAGACAAATACTGTGTCAATGAGAGGGAGGCAAATGGGTGACAAATACACAACTACATGATGATATTCTGAGCCATCGATTATAAAATAAGGTTTGACTGTATGTGTGTGGATATTTCACAATAAAAATATTTTAAAAAAGAAAGGAAAAATTCCATTGCTCATCAAAAAATGTAACGAATAAACAACAAGTTCTACTAAAAAAATAAAAAGCCAAATTGAGTGGATGGTGGTTTAGATCATACACAGCCTTCTGGAGAACATCGTCCCACCACTTCAAGGTATTACCACTGAGCTAGTACCATAACTGAGTTTTCCAAAGCCCATTCCATCATTCCATCAATCCAGCCTGCATCCAGATGGTGGGGAACATGGTAAAACAAGTGAATTCCATGACAATGTGTCAATTTCAGCACTTCATTTGCTGTGAAGTCAGCTACTTGCCCAGAGGCAATGCTGAGTAGATGATCATCATCATGGATAACAAAAACTAGAAATGGTAGTTCCACAGAACCATTGCAAGCAAGGAAGACAAATCCATATCAAGAGGAAACATTTACTCTTGTAAGTAAAAAACCCTGCTCCTTCTATTGTGAAAGTTTTCCAATGCAAACAATCTGCCACCACGTAGCAGGCTGACACACCAAGGCATATTGCCATATCAGGGACTTGGTATTGGTCTCTGCTGTTGGAAGATTGGGCATTCAGCGGTGGCTCCAGCCAATCTGGCCTTGGTGAGTGGAGGTCCATTTTGCTGAGCCTATGCATAACCTCCATCCCTGACATCATGGTCACTTTGTTCATGAGTCCATTGGGCAATGACAAATGTGGTTGAGGCTTTCTCATATCCACCTGTGATTGGTTCATGTGTCAATTTGGCCAAATGGTAGTGTCCGGTTGATTGCATAAGTAAGCACTGGCCTGTTAGTTATTGTGAAGATACTTTGTGAACTTAAATGATCAATAATTTAATTTTTTCATGTATGGATTATGGCATCTACAATCAACCGAGGAGATTGCTCTTAATCATCAAGGGTATTTAATCCAGTCAGTTGAGGGTTTTAAAAGGAGATGGGATGATTTCAGCAGTCAGGAAAGAGAATTCTTTCTCTATATCAGTAAGCCAGCATCTCCTAGAAAATTCATCAAGGACCCCCATCAGAGTACTTAGCACACAGAGTGCCCTCTGGAATTTGGAATTGTTCATTCACACAGTCATAGGAGAAGTTCTTTTTCAAAATCTCATATTATTTCTGCTATCTCCTATCAGTTATGTTTCCATAGAGAACCCTGACTTGTTCAGCTTTGGTATCAGGAATGGTTCTTGAGAAACAGAATCCTAGGGATAAGATATCTATATTGGTCTGGAATTTTGGGTATTGATTCTCTAGTCTGCTTAGATTTAAAGCACTAATGACTCTATTTCCAATAATAAAGGTGTCATTGATAGCCCATGGTATGATTTGACAATAGAAGTATGCAAAATATCACCACCAGATATGGTACCAAAATGCTGAAGAGGCAAGGCTCTGGGTAAGTGTTTTTCACTCATGAACAGAGATTTTTGGAGTTAAAAGCTATACTGATACAGGCTGATTGTTCCTAAATATGATTAGACCTATCATCCAATCAGTTGAAGACTTTAAAAAGGAGAAGAAATGATTTCAGCAGTTAGAAGAATGAAGTTCATCTCTACTTCAGCAAGCCAGTTTCTCCAGGAGAAATCCTCAAGGATGTTCACAGAGCTCCCAGCTTGCAGCCTGCACACCAGAATTTAGACTTGTGCATCTCCACAACCGGGTGACACAATTCTTATTAAATATCACATAATATTTGCAGATATATGCTGCCAATTCTCTTTCCCTAGAGAATCCGGACCATTACACCATAATGTGGGTTATTTTATCCACTGGTTATCAAAATTCTCTCTGTTGAAATTACCCTCTGGAGAGTGTTCAAATGGGAAACCATACTATGTTCTTTTTCACCCATCAAGAAAAGTCTATACATACAGAGTTCCCCCTGAATTCTTTGCCTGACTTCCAATGACTTATCCACCTGATTTCTTTTTTCTAACATTTTCAAGTGTGAAACACACCAAATATTTTAAAAAAACAATTAACTCCTAAGTACACTTCCACAAGCAGTCACAGATCAGATCACATCGTTTGGCATGGGCTACAACTCCACAATCCTACATCCTTCCCTCCAGCTGCTCCAAAACATCGAAGACCAAAACGAAATATCAATACAGTGATTTCAGTAGAAACACCCAACTGCCAAATCCCAACCTCTCTGCTAGAACCCCTTCCTCTCCCCATTACCTCCCAATCTCCAGGGACACCTGGATTATGTGCACTCCAAATTTCTTCATGTTGAAAAGTCTCCCTGATATCTTTGACAACAATTTTCCAATCATATTCCTTCCAAAACCCTGACAATCTAAACAATTCACTGACATAGGCATGGAAAACTGATATACTCCTGGGGTATGACAGTGATGGTATATTGCTGGCCTTGCCAGCTGAAAGCAAATTGTTTCTGGTGACCTTTATTTTACAACTATTAAAAAAACAAGTGTTTGCCAGGTCAATAGCTGCATACCAATCTGTCAATTTCCCAGCTGCTACAACATATAACATTCAGTGGGTTGGTTTAAACAATGGAAATTTATTGGCTCATACATTTAAGGATACAAGTCCAACATCAAAATGTCAGCAAGGCACAGTCCTTGTAGACTGTGCAGTTCTGGGACTGCCTGCCTGGAATCATAAGGTCCTTGGTTTTTCTCTCAAATGTCATCTTTATTCCCTTCTAGCTTTCATTGCCTTCCAGCGCTTTCCTTTGGCTTTGTCTCTGTGACCTGCTCTAGAAGGCTTCCAAGAATAGAATTAACACCCATATTGATTCGTTGGCTACATGCTCACTAAAAATAACATCTTTAAATGGTCTTCAATTGTCTTCAATCTTCAGTTCACCAAGCAGTGATATCATCTCTAGCACTTCAGCTGCAGTTGGACTCACCACATGGCTAACTTTATGAAAATCCACTGTCATCCTCTAAGATCCATCTGTTTTCTGTGCAGGTCAAAAAGTAGAATTGAATGGAGATGCAGTTGGAATCACCATCCCTGCATTCTTCAAGTCCTTGATGGTGGTACTAATCTGTGTAATACCTCTATGGATGTGGTATTCTTTGGTTTCACTCTTTCGCTAACTAGACACAGACCTAGTTCCTTCCACTTGGCTTTTCCTGCCATTGGACCACCCATTCCACACCTCACAAAACCAATGTGGGGATTCCGTCATTTGCTGAGTATGTCTCTATAAGGACCTTCATAAGTCCTTATATTTACTGGGGACCATGGTAACATTTTGGGTATCCTAGAATTAATATCAGTTCAGAGCTGGTATCTGGCAATCCCTTAAAAGCATGAACATTTCCTTTTTGCAGATGCACAATCACCAGGTAAAAGATTATTGGCCTGTTAGGGGACTGTTGGGAGGAATAACAAAACTATAAATTTGGAGCAATATATCACGGTCTTTGTACATAGTATCCTAGCATTGGCTTCCTTCAAAGGGATCTGGGCTTGTTAGTTGTCCAAAGTCTAGAAAGTGACTGAAGGGCCATGAATTTGTTTTCATAATTCAAGTTAAGGCTTCTGTTCTCCTGAACTAGAAATATTGTACTTATAGATAGCAAGAAATAATCTAGTAGACTGCCCATTCATTTCACTTTTATGTATCCCAAGAGCAACAGCCAATGGAATACATCTCTGTGAGTCAGAATATTCTGATTTCAGCTTCTCCTCTGCTCTCCACTCTCGTAGCCATGCCCACCTGGTCTTTGCCAATTAATTGCTGCCACTTGGCTTCTACCAAGTGTTTATGGATCCAAGTTTGGCCCACCCTGGTATCTGATATACCCAAAAAAATTGAACAGTGGGTCTTTTGGGTATGAAGGAGTTGCTCTCGCAAATTTATTCCTCCCACTTGTGAAAGGTGTGTCCTTGGACATTCCAGGCGTGGGTAAGAAGGCCTGACATGATAAATGCACACTCACATTACAATCTCTCTAAGCCTTTGGAGCCCCTCATTTTACATTATATGAGGGCAGTTCTGTCATTTGAACCAAGTTAATGTAGGATATTGTTTTGTCCATGCTTCAGCCACTCAAACTTACAAACTAATACGGCCTTTCGAACCTCTCAAGTTACGTGATTGAATCCACAATCTCTGCTTAGTGGATCCATTCACTAATTTGAGCCTGATCCAACTTTATATTCCTTCTGCCTTTATCCCACATCCTTTATAAATATTTCTATGCATATTCCACTGATTTCTGAGTGCATAAATTGGTAAAAGCATTCAGTTCTTTTGGCGTGCAGTACACCTCCTCATGGATCACCCTTTGTACCTTCCCCTTGGGGGCCTGTTGGGACTTTAGTGTAGTCATAGGACTGGAAGAAAAGAGGGGAGACCAGGTGTCAGGAGAGGAAATAGCAGTGCCTTATAAGCCAACTGCCTCAGTGCACTCCATTATAGTGTCATTCAGTGAAACAGGGTTAATACCTTCAGTTAAGATTGAGAAGGTTGATTACTCAGAGCAGAACACAGTTTTCTCTGACAAAGACTCAGCAGAATCCAGGGTTTCAATGCCGCCCCCAATATCATCATTACATAAATGTCACAATGCCAATTTTCAGGTACCTGTTCATTTCCAGTGTATACCCACATTTTCACAGCAGACAACATGCATATCATAGTGTAATTCAGCCACTCATAAGACGAGGTTATGCTTATGGGTTTCAGAAATCTCAATCTGCAACTACAAAAATCTGAGTTTCCTTCAGGGCACACATAGAAACTTTCATGTCCCTCAAGAGGCTCTTGAGATGCAAATTTGAAGCACTGGGTTCAATCCTCTGCTCTGAGGAATGTGCAAACCCCAGCAAACACACATATACACGCTCATGGAAACACACCCATAGGCACATAAAACACGCATGAAGAAAGACACACAAACACAGATGTACATGCACAAAGACAGACACAGACATATCCAGACACAAAACAGACACACAAACACATACACACACACAGACATGCAAACACAGAATGCACATAAACACAAAGACACACGGAAAGATAGGCAGTCATATACACAGACACTCACATGCAGAGACATAGATACACACACTGCAAAATGGTCTCCTGGTGCCCTGTTAACACCATGTTCTCCTCACCTCCACAAAAACTGAGTAAGCAGAAGTAAGTACAGTGCAAGCTGAAAACATTGTATTATTTCCACAAAATATTTAAGAATGGTACCCAGAAATTCCAGTTGGAAGTCTCCTTGCATATGAAAACTAGGGACTTCCTTTTGATATGACAATTTTCTGCCCTGCATTTAAAGAAACATAAAAAAATCTGCCCTACAAGGAAGGAGAGAGAGAATGCCATTTACTGGTTGAAAAGAATAAACATAATTTCACATCACCCCTGAGGGATTGTGATAAAGAAACTTTCCTTGGTTCTGGCAGCATCCCAACCTTGGGAATATACCCAGATATCCATAGAAACTAATAAAACAGAAAAATCGAGTCAAGCCAAAATAAAAGTAGTGGTGTTTTCACAGAGTCTAAAGACACCACACAGATTAAAAACTCAAGAGAAAAATGAGCAAGGAGAACAAACAAACATTTCACAAAAGAAATTATAGTCAGTAACACATTCTGGGAATCTTTTATGTGAAGTGGCAGAAGACCTGTAAATGATATTAAATGCAAAAAAAAAATCTTGCCTTGAGATGATATTGATTTTGAAGCTCAGCTCTACCATATCTTTCTGTTGAAATCTGATCGGGGCTAAACCCATTTAAATCTTAATAAAGCCCATCTATAGGGGTGGATTGGGTAGGCATTCTTCTGAGATGGTTAAGATGTTAAATCAATATCTGTGAAAAACTTAGATGGTTCCCTCCTGGCAGTGAATGAATGGTTTTACAGGTGATGAATGAGCTCATGTTTTTCTACAACTCAGATGCCTTATTCTTTCTGAGTAAGTTTCCAATTCTACCTCCTTAGGAAAACAATCACTGATGTGCCCTCTAGATTACAGAGGATAAAGGGGACCTGTGGCCAAATGATAAAGGAGAAGACTTTCAAGTGAAGGGGAAGCTGATGGTATTTTATAAAAAGAACTAGCTGCAAAAGACAGAAGGTATAATAAGGAAAAGAGAGATGTGAAACCAAAGGGTAATGCATATAAAATACTAATTATTATTAATTCAAAGGATGAAGAATTTCTAACTTCAAAAGGCAGCATGAGAAACATAAATTATAACACTGGCAGATGAATTTAACCTCACAAAATATATGCACCTTCATGAAAAGAAATTGACAACCTTTAACACTATGTCCATAAACACATCTACACATACAAAAGAGAACTAAAAGGCAAACAGCTAAGGAGTTAAAAAAATTAGAAAGAAAGAAACCTACAGTTTTGCATTGGAAAGGTTTCGATCAAAACAAAACACTCAGATGCCAGTATACAGAGCAAGACTTGAATAAACAATTAGCTAAAAAGGAAAAATTAAATGGCTAATAAAATCACATTAATTTAACTTTCTCAATAAAATATTAATTTCCAAGTAAAGTTTTTAGTATACAAACTTAAAGCTACTAGTAAAAGTTACCTTTCTTCATGTGATACCCACGTGGGAGCATTTGTCTCATGAAATGTTGTTACAAGGTAAAATCTACCTCCATTGAACTTGAGCTCTGCTGTCAATATGGAAACATTCTCAAATAGATCTCTTTCTGTCTGAAGAAAAAGCCCTCAATTTACTACCCATTCTTCCATTGCTATCGTCACTTTTTTCCTTGCTCCCACTAAGGACAAAGCTCCAAGCACAGTTATTCTGCTTTTTCTGGAAACACCTTCTACCTCTCATTCCCTCCAGTAATTGTACTTATATTTCTATCACTAACTGTCAACAGGAATTCACGCATGGTTGAGTCCAATGAACACCTTTTTCACGTGACAAATAAATACATTGAATATCATACTAGCAAAAACAATCGCAATGATCTCTCAACTCTAGACTAGGCTGAACCAGCTCTCAGGTGACCTCAGGAAAAGGTCTTGGCTTCCATCTCCCGGAATTTCTCCTGAAAAATCTGCTGAGCTTTCAACCTCAACAAGGTGCTCTCTTTGAGAAGGTGTCCGTGTGGAAGTACAAATTCCTTCCTGGGGGATTGGTGATAGGAGTGAAGGTCTCTCTCCATAAAGACATCAGGGAGGAGTCTGGCATCCGTCCCCTCATCAGGGCTGGGTCTCCAAAGGAAACAAGCATGTCGCATCCAGCCCAGGTTGCACAGGCTGAGAGACAGCAGCAGAGAAGACCTTTACAGCTCTCCTATAACCGCTCATTAAGCACATTTCCTCGTGACTTTTACCCTATGGGACACTGAGCCGGACAGAAAGGAAATTTTTCTTACTGATTCTCTTTTCCCAATATCCCAGATAGAAGTCAAGGGAATCCCGTTTTCATTAGTTCCCTATCATGGACTCTCCTGCCTTCCATAGGTCTCACCTCCAACAATTCAGCCCATCCACTGACTTACAGTTTCTTCCAAAGTTACAGCTGAGGTGCCCACCTGGACGAGGTCCTGAGATCTCCAAAATGCTGACATGGGGAGAAGATACAGCCCTTGTGGTTGAAATTGGCTTTCTCCTCTTCAACGAAGTTGAGAACCATATTCATTGGATCTAAAACCATGGGTCCCACACTCTCGGCTTGATGATGTCT
This sequence comes from Myrmecophaga tridactyla, assembly GCA_004026745.1. Taxonomy (NCBI): domain Eukaryota; kingdom Metazoa; phylum Chordata; class Mammalia; order Pilosa; family Myrmecophagidae; genus Myrmecophaga; species Myrmecophaga tridactyla. Next base: position 13,678 of record PVIY010036350.1, read on the forward strand.
TGCCAAAACAGTTATGAAGTTCATGCTTATAACAAAAATTACCACCTGTCATTTTAGCTCCATTTATAAAATACTTCCTTCTTTTATATATTCTTACGTGCCATCATTTGAGCTTAGCACCTAATATGGATTGTCTCATTTTTCCCCATATATCCTTGTGTGGTGCTCAATTTATTATGTTAATAGATGTATTAATATTTCTATAAATTTAATACTAAACAAATTTAAAACTTCCTATATATTTTAAAGTTTTACAATTCAAAATTTGCATTTTAACCATAATCATGAGTTCATTTCACTAGCGATGTGTACATTCACAACACGTTGCTACAGTCGACATCATTTACCTGACCTGTTTCCTCACCTCAAACAGAAACTCTGCCCAGGAAGCAATATCACCTCCTCAACTTGATCCCTAGTAATGTAATCCACCATCCACCTCTCTGGATTTCAGATAAGTGAGATCACCACATCTGTATATTTCTCCATCTGGCTTATTGCTTTTGACATGATGCATTCAATGTTCATTCATGTCGTAACAAGTTTCAAGAGCCTTATCCTTTTTGCTGCTGAATAGTATTCCATTTAGGGTCTAAATCCCCTTGGGCAATACATGTCCTTGGGGAATGGCCACATTCTGCTTCTCAGTTTGGGTTCTGGCTCCATGGACTCTATCCAGTTTCTGAAATTCATTGAGCTCATGATATTGCACATTTTCTTCTATATACTATAGTAGAGTAAGGAATGAATAAAGTCTCACCATGCACATCCCTTTGTTCTGCATCCTTGAATTCCATTATTCCTGAATAGGGTATGCTTCTGTGTCCATAAGTGCAGCAGCTATTCAAATATAAAAGGAGATATTAGGAGTTCCTAACAACTTTCCTGAGCTGCTGTACCATCAATGGACCTCCTAAACCTGGACCTGGAATGTGTGCATAAATAAGCCCAAATTTCTTTGTGCAACTATTTTTTGGGTGCCTGATACTGGAAGCTGAATACTATTCATAATTGGAGTCACTCTTCTTGTACATCTTAGAACTATTGTCACATTTCCCTATAAGAAATGAGCTGTAAGGGGATGGTAAAATAGTTAGCTGTCACATGTATTCTGTAATAGTCACACAATGTTATGGCACTTTATTCTTTGATGACTGCCAATCATAAAGGAATGCATTGATGAATTAGAAGACCACAAAACAGAACTACTAGGATAAGACGAAATCCTCAAAAATCTGCCATAAGGGGATGAGAGAAAGAAAGTAATGTTATTATAATGGAATCCTCTTTAGAATTCCAATGATATTTTCCTTGCATGTGGCTAGATGATTCTGAATTCATCTAGAAGAATAAACTGGAACCGAGTATAAAATTAGGACAGGATAGTAGGAGACTTTCTCTATTCAACATTAAACATATTATGTAGATAGATAATTAAAAATAAGGACCAATCCATGCATGAGAATAACTTTCCAGAAACCTACAACCTTCAGATGGTTCCCTTGTGTAGATAAGTCCTGAAACTTAGAGGCCCCACCCTCTCCAGAATATGAACTAGTTCATCTCCCTACAGTGTATTAGTGACAGGCCCTTCCAATGTCAAAAATTTAGACTCACCATAGCCCAAACACCCCTAAAGAGAGGGATGCAAAGATCAAAGGAGATGGTGGAGTTATACAGAGAAGATAGGATTTAACAAATGAATATGAACGCTGCATCCTTAAACAGATATCTCATTTAGTCTACAGTATTTAAGAGCAATTAGAAGTAAAATCGTAAAATTGTGGACTTGTAACCCATGTCACTCTCTGAAATATGTTCTACAAGTAATTGTGGTGCTGTGGTTTGAAATACATAGTTTTTCATATAAATCTTATTTTTCACAAAAAAAGAAGGAAAAAGTTGATTGTGATGATAAAAAACACATTTAAAAATATATAGACTGAGCCACGGTGGCTCAGTAGGCAAGAATGCTTGCCTGCAATACTAGAGGACCCGGGTTCGATTCAGAGTGCTTGCCCATGTATAAAAATAATAATATATATATATATTATGCCCTCCAGGCTGCTATATTCTGGTGCACTTAGAAGGAAAGATCTGAGAGGATCATCTGGTAGCCCGTGACAAACTCTGGGATCTGTCCTGTAACTAATTGTTGAAGAGTGCTTTGAAAACTATTGTTTTTTATTTCCTTGCTTTGTATATATATTATACAGTGCAATAAAATAAAAGAAATTTAAAAAATAGGACCAAATGATTTCACAGATTGTTCACTGTGTAAGCATAGAAATCGTAAATCAGGTTTTAATTCCAAAGAATGTGATCAAAGAAAAACGTCCTATTTATTGCATCTTTTGGGGGTGAACATATTTCAGTCTACCTCATTCTTCCCTCTGGACCCTAGAAAAGACATGTTCTTCTTTCCTTCCAAGTGAAGTCACCCCAGAGTGAGGACGGCTCCCTTCCTGGCCACCACCCACTCCCCACCCAAATCTCGGCACCTCTCTTCCCTGGGGTCCCACCACCTCTACACGCCTTCCAGGGCCGCAAGCTGCCCCAGCCCTTCTGATTTCCAGTCGCAATGTGTCTTCACCTCCTGAAGGGAAGCCGGATACTAAAAACACTAAAGCTGAACTCCTGCCTGCCAGGAAGGTGGTGGAAAGTGAAATGCACATCCACTCCCAGATGGTGGCGAGGACAAAGAAGAGATAGGCCAGAATGAACAAGAGATGGAAAGCCCCAGGCCACCTAACCTACTGTGTTCCTCTCTGGTCTTGTTGCCTAGGGGTGACAGAGGTTTCCCACTGGCCCCTTGCAGGGGTGGGGCACCACGAGCCCCTCACATCCATGGATAAGCATCCTTCCCCAATCAACAAGCAAGGCCAAAAGCCAGCGATGGACCAGCCCCTGGACCTCAGGGCCTCCCAGCGACAATCCAGGAAGCTCTGACATTTCATATCCACCCAAGAAAGGGACTGGCATCTTCTTCAAAATACCTCTCTGTTAGGAGAGCTGAGGCAAAGCACTCCTTCATTTGCCTTAAATCTCCATTTTCATAGGAAAGAATCAAACTCCAACCTTCTTCACATGAGAACTGGTTGGATGTTTTTCAAAGACCATCTTCGCCTGTATGTTCTCCCACAGTGTGATCTAGAAGTGCCATTTTCAAAATTCGCAAAAATCTTAGGAAAGGGATGTTGTTAAACATTGTTTTAAAAAAATGCATTCACTCTTTGTATAAGTTTTCTAAAGCTGCCAGAATGTAATATACCAGAAACGAAATGGCTTTTATAATGGGAATTTATTATGTTACAAGTCTACAGTTCTAAGGCCAGAAAAAATATTGCAACTAAGGCATCCAAAAAAGGACCTTCACTCAAAATGATCAATGTCTGTCATATGGGAAAGAATATGGCTGGCGTCTGCTGGTCCTTGTTCCTAGTTCTGTTGTTTCCAGCTTCTGATGTCAGTGGTTTCCTCTTTATGTGACAATGGGCCTTCACTTAGCTCCTAGGGACATGATTCTGAGCTCTGACTTGATTAGCCTTTCATGGGAAGTCTCATGGTGATGTCTGCAGGGCTCCACCCATATCCAGACATTTGTACTCTTTGTCAACACTCCAAGCATCTCCAAACATCCATGTCTCCGTCTGTATCAAGCAACTATTTTCCAAGCATCTGAAACTGAGGTTTCTACAAAATGCCCCCCTTTTAAAAGACTCTAGTTACCTAAGGAAGACCCACTTTGAATGAACAGAGTGACAATTGGGTCACAAATAGGACACACAACTGGGTGTGTCATATCTTCACAGAAGTAATCAAACCCAAAAGGTCACACACACGACTGCGTTTCTCATATCTCCAGAGAAGCTCCATCCTGTGGAAAAATTCATCTCCATCGGTGGACCTGTGGAAGCTTGAAAACAGACTCTGCTTCTAAAATAAGTCCTGGGAAAGAGATAGGATGGAAATTGCACCTGCAGAAGGGAGAAATTCGAAGGAGAACAGGGGACACGTATCTGACCCAACTCTGGATTGCACCGAGTAGCCTCCATTAGATGTCAAGAGTTGTCTCCAGTGGATTGATTTTTGGTCCTTTGGGCCTCCTGGAGTAAAAACCCAGTCCTTTTCAGGGCTCTTACACCCTGTCTGTTCTCTTCACCTTGAGAACCTTGAGCTATACAATTTAATTTCATCATCAGCTAGGACGTCTAGACATGGCAGTATTTATCTCTGTTTTGCCATTGAGAGCCAGTATACTCACTCTCTCCCAACATGTTCAAGCATTCAGAAAAGACATAAACCATAATGCTGAAAGGAACCTTATGGCGATGGCCCCCAAGTGGGAACTAGCCAAATGCTCATCAACAGTAGAGGGATACAAAACTTAATATGGGAGCACAAAGAATTACAATGTATCAGTGATGATGGTTAGTCTACAACCAAATCGAAAACATGGACAGAGTCAGTGAAATAATCCTTTAGTAAATAATATATAACTTATTCATGATTTATATAAATTATACAAACCATCACAATTAAGTGATAAACTAGAGCCAGGAGGCTGGTTTTCTGAAAACGGGGAAGGTGTCTAGAAAAGAGCAGATAGGTGGTCTTTTCCAGGATTATGGTATTACAGGGATATTCATTTTGCAAAAAGTTACACACTGAAAAGTTTATATTATGCTTTACTATATGAGTAATATATTTTTCAAACCAGTTTTTTAAGGCAAAGTCAGTGTAAGAAGATTACAAAATGGGTGATACAGTAAATACATAAACTTTCCATTCATATACTGTTGAAGTTTAGAAGAAAATGAATACAAAGAACACATATTTTACTTACAAAAATTAAAACAGTCACATATCTCATCAAATAAAATAGTGCAAGGCATACAGCCCAATCCTGCCTCTAAGTATATAATCCCTCTGCAGAGGGACACCAAGATTTCTTACTTTGCTGAGTAGTTTGTATTAGTTAGGGTTCTCCAGAGAAACAGAATCAACAGGGAGTACTTACAAATATAAAATTTATAAGAGTGTCTCACGTGACTGTGGGAATGCAGAGTCCAAAATCCACAGGGCAGGCTGTGAAGTCGATGACTCCAATGGAGGGTCTGAACGAACTCCACAGGAGAGGCTCGCCAGCCAAAGCAGGAATAGAGCCTAGTCTCTTCTGAATTCTTCTTAAAAGGCTCCCCGTGATTAGATTAAGCATCACTCATTGCAGAAGACACTCCCTTTTGGCTGATTCCAAACGGAATCAGCTGTGGATGCAGCTGACATGATTATGATCTAATTCTATGAAATGGCTTCATCGCAACAGACAGGCTAGCACTTGTCCAACAAGACAGACAGGTACCACCACTTGGCCAAGTTGACACACGAACCTGTCCATTACAGTCTGCCCCTTGTCAACTTTGCAGCTATATATGTCACCTGAAACCATACCCAATCTTCAAATGAAGACAATAAAACACACATTTTTTCTTTTCCCTAACAATACTCAATTGTCCTGCATATAACTGGAAACAAATTAAATCTCTCCAGAATACAGTGCAAATCCTTGGGCAACATTCATTCTTAAACTTGATATCTTACAACTTAAAAAGTATCACATGAACAAAACAGCATCACAGTCCTTGTTTCTGTAACAGATCATGTGGTCGAAGTTCATAGTTATCACCACCTTCTTCCACTACCATTCCATGTTCCCTTTACCCTCAGCAAGGACTTCAGCTGGCCTTGGTTCTTTGCCAGGTGGAGTGACCCAAATCTTCATTCCTGAAGTTTCAGAGCCATTGGTAGTCCTGCCGGGATTGGGTTGTTGCAGTTTTCCTTTGATTTTAATCACAGGGCATGGTAGTACTAAAATATGCCCTAGGGGGATCTGCTATATTCCAAGAAAACTTTTCTTTTCCTCCATTATGTAGTTGCAGTTTTACTTCCCCCTGATAGTCAGGGTCAATCACCCCAGACAATAATGTAATCCCCATCCAGGCTTGTTGATCCAGTGGCATAAATAGCCCAAGGTGACCAGGTGGCAGTCTTAACTTCCACTTCAGTGGACTCATTGTTGTTTCTGCTGGAGGAAGCACTCCCCATTTTGGAAGTAAAAGCTGTAGACCAGCAGAGCTCAGGGTTGCAGGGACAGGAAACAAAAGTTTCCTAGTGGATCACTAGGGGTAATAGTGAGTGGTACCACTCCCATTTCCACCCCTTGGTTCCTGGACCCACGGATCTTGGCTTTGCGAGAAAAAGCTCTAAACAACGGATGCTGATTCAGAGCATATACAGCTTCCTGGAGAACATTACCCCAGCCCTTCAAGGTATCGCCACCTAGTGGGCACTGTAATTGAGTTTTCAAAAGGCCATTCCACCATTCTAACAATCCAGCTGCTTCTGGATGATGGCGAACATGGTAAGACCAGAGAATTCTATTAGAATGTGCCCATTCCCACACTTCATTTGCTGTAAAGTGTGTTCCTTGATCAGAAGCAATGCTATGTGGAATACCATGATGATGGATAAGGCATTCTGTAAGCTCATGAATGGCAGTTTTGGCAGAAGCATTGCATGCAGGGAAAGCAAGCCTGTATCCAGAGTATGTGTCTATTCCAGTTAGAACATATCACTGCCCCTTCCATGAAGGGAATGCTCCAATGTAATCAACCAGACACCATGTAGCTGGTCGGTCACTTCGGGGAATGGTGCCATATCGGGGTCTGAGTGTGGCAGATAGGGAAGTCAGTAGTGGGTGTAGTCAAGTCAGCCTTCGTGAGTGGAAGTCCATGTTGCTGAGCTCATGCATAACCTCCATTCCTCCCACCATGACCACCTTGTACATGAGCCGATTGGGCAAGGACAGGAGTTGCTGGGGAAAGAGACTGACTGGTATTCATAGAACAGGTCATCTTATCCACTTGATTATTAAAACTTTCCTCTGCTGAAGTCACCTTCTGGTATGCATTCACATGGGACACAAATATGTTCATGTTTTTAGCCCACTCAGAAAAGGTAACCCACATAATTCTTCCCTAGACCGCCTTGTCACCAATTTTCCAATTATGGTTTTTCAAGTCCTTAACCATCCAGCTAAACCATTAGCAACAACCCATAAGTCAGTATACAAATGCACTTCTGGCCTGCTTTCCTGCCAAGCAAAATGAACAACCAGGTGCACTGCTTGAAGTAATGCCCACTGGGAGGATTTGCCTTGACTACTGTCCATCAAGAACACCCCAGAAGGGGGTTGTAGTGCTACAGCTGTCCACTTTCGGGTTGTACCTGCATATCGTGCTGAAATATCTGTAAACAAGGCCCGAGTTTTCTCTATCTCATTCAATTCACTGTAAGGAACTCCCGAAGAGGCCATAGCTCTAGTTTGGGAAAGAGAAGGTAATGTGGCAGGAATGGAGACCATGGGCATTTGGGCCACTTCTTCATGTAACTTACTTGTGCCTTCAGGAACTCCTCTGGCCCTATCTCGTATATACCATTTCCATTTTACAATAGAGTGCTGCTGTGCATGCCCAACTTTATGGCTTGGTGGCTCAGACAACACCCAGCTCATGATAGGCAACTCAGTTCTCATGGAGCTTGTGGCCCATGGTTAAGCCTTCAGTCTCTACTAAGGCCCAGTAGCAGGCCAAAAGCTGTTTCTCAAAAGGAGAGAAGTTATCCGCAGAAGATGGTAAGGCTTTGCTCAAAAATCCTAAGGGTCTGCATTGTGATTCTCCTATAGGGGACTGGCAAAGGCTCCAGACAGCATCTCTATTTGCAACTGACACTTCCAGCACCATTGGATCTGCTGGATCATATGGTCCAAGTGGCAGATCAGCTTGTACAGCAGCCTGGATCTGTCACAGAGCCTCCTCTTGTTCAGGTCCCCACTCAAAATTAGCAGCTTTTCAGGTCACTCGATGAATGGACCAGAGTAGCACACCCAAATGAGGAACATGTTGTCGCCAAAATCCAAATAGACCAGCCGGGCATTGTGCCTCTTTTTTGGTCATAAGAGGGGGCAGATGCAGCAACTTATCCTTCACCTTAGAAGGGATATCTTGACATACCCCACACCACTGCACATCTAGAAATTTCACTAAGGTGGAAGGCCCCTGCATTTTTGTTGGATTTATCTCCCTTCCTCTGATACGCAAATGCCTTACCAGTAAGTCTAGAGTAGTTACTACTTCTTGCTCACTTGGTCCAATTAACAGGATATCATCAATATAGTGGAACAGTGTGATGTCTTGTGGGAGGGAGAAACGCTCATGTTCCCTGCGGACAAGGTTATGGCATAGGGCTGGAGAGTTGATATACCCCTGAGGTAGGACAGTGAAAGTATACTTCCACCTTTGCCAGCTGAAAACAAACTGTTTCTGGTGGTCCTTACTAATGCCTATTGAGAAGAAAGCATTTGCCAGATCAATAGCTGCATACCACATACCAGGGAATGTATTTTCTCAAGCAACAATATCACATCTGGAACAGCAGCTGCAATTGGAGTTACAATCTGGTTGAGCTTTCCATAATCCACTGTCGTCCTCCAAGGCCCATCTGTTTTCTGCACAGGCCAAATAGGAGAGTTGAATGGGGATGTGGTGGGAATCACCACCCCTTACCCTCCAAGTCCTTAAGAGTGGAAGTATCTCTGCAATCCATCCAGAATCGGGTATTGCTTCTGATTTACTGTTTTTCTCAGTAAGGGCAGTTATACTGGCTTCCACTTGGCCTTTCCCACCATAATAGCCCTCACTACATGAGTTAGAGAGCCAATGTGAGGATTCTGCCAGTTGCTCAATATGTCTATACCAATAATACATTCTGGAACTGGGAAAATAATTACAGAATGGGTCTGGGGGCCCACTGCACCCACTGTGAGATGGACCGAAGCTAAAATTCCATTGATCACCTGGCCTTCATAAGCCCCTACTCTGAATGGAGGAACAGGGTGGCAGTTTGTGTCCCCTGGAATTAATGTCACTTCTGAACCAATGCCTAATAATCTTTGAAATATCTGATCATTTCCTTATCCCCAGTGCACAGTTACCCTGGTAAAAGACTGTTGGTCTCCTTGGGGAAGGCTTGGAGGAAGATTAACAGTATAAATTTCTGACAGTGTAACAGTGTTCTCCCCCAAAGGGACCTGGCCTCCGTTTCATTAGGGGGCTTTGGGTCTGTAAACTGTCTCAAGTCTGGAAATTGATTAAGGGGCCGTGACTCCGTGTTTTTGTAATTCAGGTTATACTTCTGTTCACTTGACCTAGAACTCTTTTGTTTATACAGCTCAAACAGGAATTTAGTAGACTGTCATTCTATTGTATTTCTAGGTACCCCATGATTTACTAGCCAATGCCACAAATCTCTGCATCTCATATAATTTTGACGCCTGCTTTGAGCTTGCTGTCTATTATAATAGACGTGTCTACCCTGTCTTTGGCGATGAAGTGCTGCCACCTGGCTTCTGCCAACTCAGGATCCCATCATCCCCACTGTGTTTAAGGATTACAGCTCAGAGAAGCAGATCCTACTGTAATGTCTGACCTACAGAGAAGTGCAACCACAGAGTTCTTCAGGGATGATGGTGTTAGTCACACAAATTTATTTCTCACTGTTCTGATGAAAGGTGCATCCTCTGGACATTCCTGGGGTGTAACAGCAGGCTTTGCATGATAAATCCACTCTAACATTCCAGTCTCTTTAAGCCTCTGGATCCCCTCATCTACATTATTCCAGGGCACTTCTGGCATTTCACCCTCAGGTAATGTTGGCCACCTTTTGATTCATGTTTCAACCAACCACCCAAAAATCCATTAATACCTTTTCTAACCCTTTGAGCTAAAACATTGAATGCAGAATCTCTGCTTAGTAGGCCCATTTCAATCAATTCAGCCTGATCCAGCCTCATATTCCTCCCACCATTATCCTACATCCTTAAAATCCATTGCCACGCATATTCCCTTGATTTCTGTCTATATAAATTGGAAAACTCACACAGTTCTTTTGGAGTGTAACTTACCTCCTCATGTGTGATACTTTGTATCTCACGTTTAGGGGCCTGTTGGGACTTTAGTCTAGTTATAGGTCTGGAAGAAATGAGGGGTGGTGGGGGTGGGTCATGAAAAGAATTAGAAATATCTTCCAAGCCATTTGCTTCAGGGCCTTCATTTTCAGTTTCATCTGGTGAAACAGGATTAATCACTCTAGGGTAATCCCTTCAGGAGGAGGTTTGGTGGCATTTTCCTCAAGGCAGACTGGAGGTGGGGTGGCTATGTCCTCCGGGCAAACTATTACAGGGTTATCTGGAGAAGACTCAGCATGATCTAGGGTTTCAACCTTACCCCTAACATCGTTATCAATCCATGTGTCACCATCCCATTTTTCAGGGTCCAACTCCTTCCTAATCAATGCCCTCACTTTAATGGCAGACACTATGCAACATTGAGATTTCAGTTTATGTTGTAAAGTTGCTCCTCTAACAATAAGATTCTGAGTCTGATTTTCAGAGATCTCAAGTCTATGGCTAGAGGAAATAAGAATTTCCTTCAGAGTACTCATAGAAATGTCTACATCCATCAGATGGCACTTAAGCTTCTCGTTTGAAGAATTAAGCTAGTCTCTTTCACACCTTAATGCAGCCAGTGTATCTAACAACCAGCCAACATGTCCATACCTCTTATTTTCACAAAACTCTGTAAAATTGTCAAAAACATTATCCCGACCCAACAATACCATTGCTAGGTATCTACTCAGAGGACTTAAGGGCAAAGACACAAACGGACATTTGCACACCAATGTTTATAGCAGCATTATTTACAATTGCAAGGAGATGGAAACAGCCAAAATGTCCATCAACAGACGAGTGGCTAAACAAACTCGGTATATACATACGATGGAATATTATGCAGCTTTAAGACAGAATAAACTCATGAAGTATGTAACAACATGGATGAACCTCGAGAACATTATGCTGAGTGAGACCAGCCAAAAACTAAAGGACAAATACTGTATGGTCTCACTGATATGAACTGACATTAGTGAATAAATTTGGAATATGTTTTTGGTAACAGAGATCATCAGGAGATAGAAATAGGGTAAGATATTGGGTAATTGGAGCTAAAGGGATGCAGACTGTGCAACAGGACTGGATAAAAAAACTCAGAAATGGACAGCACAATACTACCTAACTGTAATGTAATTATGTTAAAATACTGAATGACGCTGCATGTGAGAATGATAGAGGGAAGAGGGCTGGGGACATAAATGAAATCAGAATGATTTGATCAGTGACTGGAAAAATATTTGCAAGCCCCCTTCAGGGAATGGTGAGAACGGGGAGAAATTCTACTTCCCCAAGTTGAATTCTTGATATTTTCACAAGCAGTGTGGACAACCAAAGCTATAAGCTGAGCCCCCAGTCTTGGGGCTTGTTCATATGAAACTTAACCCCACAAAGGATAGGTCAAGTCTACTTAAAATTTAGGCCTAAGAGTCACCCCCAGGAGGGCCTCTTTTGTTACTCAGATGTGGTCTCTCTCTCCAGCCAACATGATGAGCAGTCTCAGCACCCTCCCCCTCTCTGCGTGGGACATGACTCCCAGGGATGTGTACCTTCCTGGCATCGTGGGACAGAGATCCTGGAATGAGCTGAGATTCAGCATCAAGGGGATGGAAAAAAACCCTAGAATGAGCTGAGAATTAACATCAAGGGATTGAGAGAACCTTCTCGACCAAAGGAGGAAGAGTGAAATGAGACTAAGTGTCAATGGCAGAGAGATTCCAAACAGAGTCGAGAGGTTATCCTGGAGGTTATTCTTATGCATTAAGTAGATATCACCTTGTTGCTCAAGATG